>CM044435.1:117249981-117273562 GCA_024363595.1 Xenopus borealis | reverse complement strand
TCTGTATAGCATATATATCGCCTCTGTATAGCATATATATCGCCTCTGTATAGCATATATTTCAGCCTGGTGACTCCAGCTTCAATCTAAAATAGGATGACTATGAAAATCTATTAGGATAGTGTATTATGTGAGCTGCAATGCAGTTTACTAACTGATTGAAATTGGAAGTCTTGCACAAAGGTTAATAATATTTGGCTTTAATAAAAACACGTAGACTCCAGCAAAAATAAACTGATTGGGAATCGAATCAGATGAAGCACTAAGAAGACAGCTGGCAGCCAGTGAGAGACAAGAGATTAAAGGTCTACTTCTGCACTGTGTATTTCATAAGATAAAAGGAGCACATATCCTATCATCTGTAACCTGTGGGTTTTTAATACAATATTATTCTGATACTTGGTAAGAGTGTGGCACTGGAGTCTTATTGTGTAGTCTGTCTTGCATTATATAGCTATTTAAAGAATAACTAAAGCTTAATTAAAAAAGTAGAGCAGAATTGTTGTACATCGTACACAGCCCTTTAGCTGTCAAGATCTGTGTCTCCCCAGTAGATGCCCCAGTAGCTCCCCATCTTCTTTTCTGATTCTGATTCACTGATTCACATGCTCTGTGCTGCTGTCACTTACTGAGCTTAGGGACCCACTCAAACTATAATGAATATTTATAAGATAAATGTCACAATATAAGGCTGGTGGTGATTAGTAGAGGTATTGGTATGGCCAAACCTGTCTCCCTATGTACCATTGGCCAAAAGTAAGATAAACCGCATATTGTTGTACCCCATGCCTTAAACCAGTTTTAAAAGTGCGCATCTTGGGAAACACCCAGGAACATGTTATATGGGCAACATTAAACAAGGGAAAGTTGTGCTCACCACTACTTTTTAAAACCATTAGGCGGGAGTGCAATGAGGCTGTGACCACAAAATACATAGACAAATACAAGAGGTCGTCTGCACTCAACCCATTATCAATATATTTAAGACACTGAGACATTCTGTGCATACAGCTACTAAAAATGCCTTACCCTTTAAACAACAGGGATTGTTTGTCCATTTTTTGGTAGCTGTATGCACACAATGTCTCAGTGTCTTAAATATATTGATAATGGGTTGAGTGCAGAGGACCTCTTGTATTTGTCTATGGGCAACATTAAACATGCTACTGGTCATTGGCTCAAGATCTACTGGAAAAATATAATCTGTCTTCTGTATTTTTCTGGGGTATAATATCCACAATATAATACAGTATAGTAAGGTTTAACATTGGTAACATCCAAGAGGAACTGTATACACAAGGATATGTAACCACATATTGCACATTGGTTAAATAGCCAGTATACAGGTACTATGCTTTTATATGTTTTTTCGGTAGGTTTAATCTGGCGATGTAGGTGATCGAATTTAAATTTAAAGGGGAAGTATTCGACCATCGAATTTTCGAATATTCGAATAGAATTAAATTTGAATATTCGAATCATTCGAATTCAAATATTCAATGGTCGAATTTGGTCGAATTTGCCTAATTTGCATATTCGCAATTCGAATTTCGAATCTTTTTGAAAATTCAAATGAATATTCGAATCCCTCATGTGAATTTATGTGAATTTTGTAAATCTGCCCCTGACAGTCTGTAATGAGGTAAAACTTTCCCTGGACAGATTATTCAAGTAGATAACTATACCTTAAAGGGGTGGTTCACCTTCAAGTTAACTTTTAGTATAGTGTAGAAGGGCCAATTCTAAGAAACTTTTCAATTGGTCTTCATTATTTATTTTTCATAGTTTTTTAATGATTTGCATTTTTCTTCTGTTTCTTTGCAGCTTTCAAATGGGGGTCACTGACACCATCTAAAACAAATGCTCTGTAAGGCTACAAATGTATTGTTATTGCCACTTTTTATTACTTATCATTCTATTCAGTCCCTCTCCTATTCATATTCCAGTCTCTTATTCAAATCAATGCAGGGTTGCTAAGGTAATTTGTACCTTAGAAACCAAATTGCTGCAAACTAGAGAGCTGCTGAATAAAAAGCTAAATAACTATAAAACCATAAACAATAAAAAATGAAAACCAATTGCAAATTGTCTCAGAATATCACTCTCTACATTATACTAAAAGTTAACTCAAAGGTGAACAACCCCTTTAAACAGTCAAGCATATTTCTCACCTCAGTAGCAATATCAGTTTGCGCTTGATTCTATTTTAAACATGCAAGAAGAAATTGCTCGTGCATAGCTTATACCAGTTATGACTTACTATATCACTGCAGGTGCTCAGGTTAGCTCTCTGTAGTGACAAATGATTTAAGCATGATATTTCCTCGCATAGTTCATTTACCGTAATCTAATTTTCTTTGGAAACAGTTGGCACTGGCAATGGAACAAATGACCGGTGGAACAATGATGAGATCCAGTTGAGTAGTGTATTGCAGGAACAGCAAGAGTCAGATGGAGCCAAGAATGTCCCTTTCGGTCTGGGAAACAAGCATAAGAAAATGTACATACCTTGTTCTTTATTTTTATCTTATTTCCTGATTACATTTCCTTTCCATTCTTAAAGAAGTAAACCCTCAAAATAAATTCCACATTTTATAGACTCAACTTATTGCACCAGCCTTACCGGTAATGATCCGTTCTGTCAAAGGATTTTATTAGGAGTGTCAGTGACTCTGCACATGCTCAGTGTGTTTTGAGCAGCTGTGAGAAACTAAACTTAGTGGCTGTTAATCATCAAGCAGAAAATTAGGTTTGGCTGTCATAAAAGCAGATGCTACAGGGCTAATTACTTAAAATGTTGATGCAAATTGCACTCATCCCTGATATATGTATCTCATATTTATACAGTTAGGTTTGCCATCTCAACCCTGAACACATATGGAATCCACAGCCTGCATGGCTAATTAGCATTTTATTAAGGGCTCTTACACATGGGCGTTTTTACCTGCGCTCCCCTGCGTTCCGTTTTGCTGCGTTCAGCCGCAGGGGAGCACAGGTATGGACGCACTCAATTATTTTCAATGGGGCTGTACTCACACGAACGCATGTAGGCAACAAACGCAGGAAAATGCAGCATGTTACGTCTGAACCTGCGTTTGGCACCTACATGCTTTCGTGTGAGTAGAGCCCCATTGAAAATAATTCAACACAGGATCCAGTGCAGTCTGTATATTCTGATAGATAACGTGAAAAATCAAAGTGAAATTAATTAATTGCAATGGAAAAAAATATAATGTGCAAATTCATTGTGCACCTATGCTTGCAAAATGGTGTAATTATTTGATTCAACATAGGTAGGTCTCTATTTTCTCCATTTCATTGGTAAAGTAAGTAATTATGGCTTTACTAGGTGCTCATTGCCATCCAGAATGGTTTCAGCGATCATGTACAAAAATAAGTATAAAACTTAACCTTTAATTCATTATGTTAAAAATCCACCAATAACCAGATATTGTCCATGCAACCCGATTGCCTCTGAATAGTCTCTGGTCCTCTCAGAGGCACCTAAGTGAAATGATGGCCTAGTCCCTACTGCTAGTTTCTGAGGCAGTCAGGCTCACAAAATGGCAAAATTTAAACTATCATTCAGCGACTCTGTGCTGCAAAGGCCTTTGACAAAGCCTTCTGGCGAAACGCGCGTCAGGCGCAGAGCATCGTTTTTTCATCCCAAATTTGGGCCTCCTTGTCTGTTATAACCGTGGTCGGTCGGCGAATCAGTCTGTAGGAAGCGTGAGGGAAGTATGGGTGGGATTTTTTCTGTAACAGCGCAATAATTTGCAGCACAGAGTCGCTGAATGCCAGTTTAAATTTTGCCATTTTGTGAGCCTGACTGCCTCAGAAACTAGCAGTAGGGACTAGGCCATCATTTCACTTAGGTGCCTCTGAGAGGACCAGAGACTATTCAGAGGCAATCGGGTCGCATGAACAATATCTGGCTTATAGTGAACATAATAATCTGAAGTGACTAATTTTAAAGGTGCGCTGTTTTTTCCCCACACCACTTACCACAGCTGACCGCACCCTACAAGACCACCACAGTTAGGAGGTGCGATAATCATTTTGGGTGTTTTGATAGGCTGGATGCGGGGGTCTGAATAAGGATATGACTCTATTTGTAGCTACAATCAATTCCTTATTATAATTCAGACCAGTTCATCCCTCATTTTTTAAGTGTTTTTAAATTTAGTGATGCTCTTTTTTAACTAAGTTATTGGTGGATTTTTAACATAATGAATTAAAGGTTAAGTTTTATAGTTATTTTTGTACATGATCGCTGAAACCATTCTGGATGGCAATGAGCACCTAGTAAAGCCATAATTACTTACTTTACCAATGAAATGGAGAAAATAGAGACCTACCTATGTTGAATCAAATAATTACACCATTTTGCAGGCATAGGTGCACAATGAATTTGCACATTATATTTTTTTCCATTGCAATTAATTAATTTCACTTTGATTTTTCACGTTATCTATCCCCATGGGTGTATTAACTGATGAATTAACTGATATGAATTTTGATTTTCACTTTTTTGATGAATTTTCTCACTTGATTTTGATATTATATATGGATAATTAGTTGGGTATATTTCACCTTAAGGTTACAACTGGTTGATTGATTGAACAAGTAAGGCCTTAATTTTTCTGGATACATGGTGTCATAAATCTTGAATGGTGCGACATCTATAGCTTCCCCTTTCTTCTTCTCCTTATATGTTTATGTAAATTAATGGAAGCTGTCAGCACATTCTATTAAGGTAATTAATTCGTTATACATGATGTGTTAGGAGGTGCGGTCAAAACAATCATATTTTGTGCTTCCTATTACCCTACCTTGTTCCTGTCGCATCTGCTCAAAATGGACGTCAATCGTCCGTGTAGTCCTGCCCTTAAACAGATAAACAGGGATTCTCATTCAATGATTATTTTGCTGCAGCCACTGGTTCTCCAGAGTTGGAGAAAACGATACAAAAACTATAAAATCCACAGATTACATGACAACACAGGACCCAGTGCAGTCTGTATATTTTGATTATTAATCAGTCTTGTTGTATCTGATTCTATGGCATATATTATTTGTCTTGTGCTGTTTTGATAATTAATGGCAATCTCTAATCTTAGCCTCCCAACAGAAACCCAGGCCACACTGAGTATGGTCTTGGTCTTGCAAATATGTTTAACATACAAAATGATGACCCCCTGCTGCCAACTTTGAAAGCATAAATCATTTGTTTGATTAGGCTTGTGGTGCAGTAAGTTCATGTTTATGTTTAGCATACAAAATACAGCATTTCAAGGGCGAATTCGCGGCGAAATCCCGTGATTCACCGCTGGCGAATAAATTTGCGAAACACCAGCAAAAATTCGCCAGTGAAAATTCGCCAAAAAAAAACAGTCGCGACTCGTTTCGCAAATTTTTTCGCCAATTCGCGAATTTCGCTGGAAATTTGCATATTTTTCGGTGAAGCGAAACGGGTGAGATTCGCCCATCACTAATTATGTGGATAAAAAAAGCCATATTTTATATATTGAACCCATTGAACCATCCTACAGGTTCATCATCTCTATAGTAGTAATGATCCAGGCCTTCAGTTGAGATGTCCATCTTGGATTTTGTTAGGCGTGTCTGTGACACTGCACATGCTCAGTGTACTCAACTGCTGAGAAGATAGACTTAGGGGTCGTCATAAAATATCAAGCAGAAAATGAGGTTTGCCGGTCCTATAAGCTGATGCTACAGGGCTGATTATTAAATTCTGCTGCTAATTGTGCTGCTTTCTGAGTTGTCATGCACCAATAATCATTAATCTCCCTCTACTGATCACTAAGAGAAGCATTAGTTCTTAGTCTGAAAACCGAGCACTATCGCATTTTCAGAAGAGGATCGCCTGACAGCACAGATATCTTTCAAAAGAATCTGTAAGGGCTTAAATGGGTTGTAAACCCAACTGTAATGCGGCCCCAATGCCCCCTAGTTTTCTATAGAAGATACTTGAAAACCATAATTACAGATGCAAGAAACTTCACTAATGAGAATTCTACTGATCAAAAACTTCACGATAAATGCAAAAAAACTGACCAATAAGAACTTGGATTCCAGCACAATGACAGGCTCCTTGAAGTTTTCTTACATATAGAGATAATTATGTAATTGTATTTCTTCATTATATTACACAGGAATCAGACATTGCGCTAAAGGGCAGACTTGTTCAGTGCTGGTTAACTGTGCTTAAATCTTCCAACTCCAATTACAGGAACAAAAAAACAGGGAGCTGGATTCTCATTGGAGGACTTTTTTGCATATTAAAGGGAAACTGTCATAGGAAAACGTTTTATTTTTTTTAAAATGCATCAGTTAATATTGATGCTCCAGTAGACTTCTGCACTGAAATCCATTTCTCAAAAGAGCAAACAGATTTTTTTATATTTCATTTTGAAATCTGACATGGGGCTAGACATATTGTCAATTTCCCAGCTGCTCCAAGTCATGTGACTTGTGCTCTGATAAACTTCAATCACTCTTGGAGTGATATCACCCCCTTCCTTCCCCCCCAGCAGCCTAACAACAGAACAATGGGAAGGTAACCAGATAACAGCTCCCTAATACAAGATAACAGCTGCCTGGTAGATCTAAGAACAGCACTCAATAGTAAAACCCATGTCCCACTGTGTTCTATTCAGTTACATTGAGAAGGAAAAACAACAGCCTGGTAGAAAGCAGTTCCCTCCTAAAGTGCTGGCACAAGTCACATGACTGGGGCAGCTGGGAAATTGACAAAATGGCTAGCCCCATGTCAGATTTCAAAACTGAATATAAAAAAATCTTTTTGCTCTTTTGAGAAATGGATTTCAGTGCAGAAGTCTACTGGAACAGCACTATTAACTGATACGTTTAAAAAAAAAAAAAAAAAAACACGTTTTCCCATGACAGTTTCCCTTTAATAATACATTTCGACCAGTTGAATTTCAAATTAATGGGAGTTTTTTGGATGTTTTAAAAAAAATTCACATGAATTTGTAATTCAGTCCTTGATAAATGTGTCTCCCAATATCAGTGAAAAGCAATTGTGCTGAAATTCTAGGGAAAATGCTGAATTGTGAGTATAAAAACATGTTAATTAGATTCTGAATCTTTCCTGTTATTTGATTCTGTTCCTATTATTATATCTGTTCCTATTTGTCCCTGTTTCCTTTTTATCACAAGATTATAATTACAATAACATTCCAGTTGCTGAAGAGCCACACGGCTATGTTCCCTTACTTAGTTGATTAACAGGAAAACTCTATGCTGCTTTGGGCTTTGCATATAATACAGATAAATAATGAGCATAATATTCATTGTGCCCAAGTGAGAAGTGTAACAAATATATCTATATAACTCAGAGTTTGTGATGGGCGCATTTATTGGCTTGGCGCAAATTTGAGGTGAATTGCCACGATTTGCCGCCGGTGAATACATTCTCGAAACGCCTGCAAAAGTTCACCTAGCGAAAATTCACCGCCATTGAAAAAACCAGCATTGAAAAAACGGACTCTGGTGTCCAAAACGAGATGCTGGCGAATGTGCGCCGGTGTCCAAAATGAGACACCGCAAATTGTTCGCCATTGAAATTCGTGAAAATTTTGGCGAAACGCCCCAGATTCGCCCATCACTACTGAGAGTGAGAGAGACTCACTTCAGCATACTTCCCAACATTTTGGAAATAAAAGAGGGACAAAAAAAGTTACCGTGCTTAACGTGGAAACTTTCTTGACCACACCCATGCCTGTGACCACACCCCCTAATTACCATGTTCATTTTACAAAATTTGACAGTTTGAACATATTTCTGTGTTTTTTCCCCCCAGTTATTACAGTTTTGTTATTGAAGGTGAATTGCCCTTTAAAGGAGAATTCAAACTGTAAGGGGAAAAAACCCTCCCCTGTGCAGCCCCCCTCCCTCCTCCCCCTGGCCTACCTGTCCCCACTGGCAAATGCCCCTAACTTGTTGCTTGCCCTCCAGGTCTTGTCATCCAGGTCCTGGCCAGTGGAGTTCACAGGCGCCATTTTGTTTCATTTGCTCTTCATCTTGTACTGAACGGTGTTTTCAGAAAGTTTGTGACTCTCGGGCGCATGCACAGTTGGAGGAATCTGCAGGTGCAGAGCTACTGCGCATGTCGCGAAAGTCACAACATTTCCGAAAAAGGATAATCGGAAATTTCGTGACTTTCAGCGCATGCGCAGTAGCTCTGCACCTGCAGATTTCTCCAACTTTGCATGTGCCCGAAAATGTCAGTACAGGATGAAGCCTGGATGCAAACAGGTTCAAAACTGCACATATCAATTCATCCTTGCATTGGCATAAACAACATTTTATCTCTGTGTTTTTTCTTCTGAATTTGAATCTGTCTGAGGGCAGAGATTATAAACAGACCGGACAGAACTAATGTTGCAGATATGAGAATGAGACTGGATAAGTGATGCCACCTCAGGCAGCCATGAGAGCTAGGAAGGAGGCCAGATGAACACATCATTCATGAGCAGATTTCACGGTTTATTATCTCTGGAAAGAAGCTGAACAGAAAGTAGCAATCAGGTAGGTTCATCGTTATTAACATAAAACTTCCTTGAAGCAGTTGGTAGATGTCATTCTAATGTTACTTAGTTAGCAATATATTCTGCTGGTCAGGAGTAGAGCTGCCTCTGCAGCTATTGTCTCATGTTGTGATGGAAGCACAATCTTGTTTTATTTTTATAGAAATATGTTCAGACATTTTTCTATTGGTTACAGTTTTTGCCCATGACAATACATGCTGCAATCTGAAGGGAGTAATGTGGTGTGGCCCCCTAGTCAAGCCGTGCTGATGGCTGTTGGGAGTCAGCACAGGTACTTGTCACTATGCAGGACAGGTGTTTGGCAACACTTTATTAACACAAATGCAGGTGCAAGGCAAGGAAGTAGGTAGACACTGGCACAGGTAGGGTACACAATGCCCTGCAGTATTGGCAGGGTAATAAGGCAAAACAATATAAAGATACTGGTAACAGTTAACAGGCATGCAAGATAGTGAAAGGCTAAGTCGAGACACAGCAATGGTTAACAAGGCTCAACATCCACAACAGATTAAGAAAGCAGTGTACAGGCAAGGTCAGACAGGGATGGTTCAACAACAGGGTTAGACTCAGTAACAAGATCATCTACCAAGATCAGCAGAAAAGTAGACCAACAAATTGGCCAACACCATTGGTGGCAGTGGCGTAACTACCAGGGGTGCAGAGGGTGCAATTGCACCAGGGCCCCCACCCCCTTGGGGCCCATCGAAGCCACGATAATGGTTATGGCAGGCGGTTATATAGGGGGACATTTTACAGCACACATGCTATCAACACTCCAGCATGGGATTTATAGAGGTAAGGGCCCGACAGGGGGGCCCAGTTGCCCATCCTGTACCGGGGCCCGCCAGGGAGTAGTTACGCCACTGATTGGTGGTGAAGGTCCTTTAAAGGTTTAAAGGTGAATGCAGCACCACTCTGCTCGGCATCCAGTGTCACTGGTGTTTTTAGGCCTTTCTGTGGTCTCAGTGTCTTTCCAGCTGATCAACGATGATCCATGCCAAACCACAGCACACATTATAAAGCTCATTCTGTCTGTTCCTGCTAATGCTTGAATTCCTTTGACCTTCTAGCAAATCCACTGTATTCCTGTATCACTATTTTTGCCTGGGCTTTTAATAAGAACTTTATAGTAACCTTGTTAGTTTTACCTGTCTAGTCAGTACTGTCTAGAAAACCTTACATGTCTTCCATTTTCTAGTGCTGACCTTGCCTTCTTGTCACTCAGTATTTCCCAATCTAGAACTCATGGGATCACAGAATGTAGGGGAATCCCAGAATGTAAGGGAACTACAGAAGAAGCATGTCCTGTGATTGCAGGAAGTATATGGGGGCCAGTAGGCAAATTCGGTGTCTGTTTATGAAAAAATGTCTTATTTAAAAGGTGTAAGGGGCCCTAAAATGATTTTGCTGTCAGGCCCAATAAGTTCTTGGTAGGCTACTGCTAGATTTGTAAAAGCTTGATTATAAGTTTAAGGGATTTCCGTCAATTAACTTTACAATCAAGTAAGCCTAACTTGCAAATTATAGCAGCCATAATCCAGTAGTTGATTTTCTCATTGCATTGCTTTGGTCCTGGGTTCAACTCCAAGCCCAAGACTGAGTTTCTACATTCTCACTGTATCCTTGTGATCGTTTCGCGAATTGGCGAAAAATTCGCGAATTTCAATTTTTCGGCGAAGTGAAACGCGGCCGTTTCGCCCATCACTAATCAAAGGCTATTGTGATACTAAAATCTACAATTAATATAGATATGGGTGTAAATAGTTAATGTGAGTGTATGGAGGGGTCGGTGTGAGTGTTTGTGTCTGGAAGCTGGGTTTCATTTGGAAGGGTTAAACTTGATGGACTTTAGTCTTTAGTCTTTTTTTAACCCAACTTAAGTTTGTTACTTTGTAACTATGAGTCTTTCTTCTGCCTATTAGAAAGATGCCAGCAAAGAAGCATAGTGTTTTATAGAAATACACAATGGGTATAGACCTGCAGAAAATGCTATCATCATTCTTAACAGAACAATTATTTATATCTGTTTTCTGATTTTGTAAGCACATTTAGACTGAAGCCAATGGTCAGGGGAGTTTTGCAGAATGAAAAGTATCAATAGCTTGATTTAAAGTGTTTCTGCTTTTTTTGTGCCTTCTCTAAACAGATGATGTGACTTCTGACATCTTTCTTTCCTTCACTCGGGGTTGCACACAGGGAACTATTGGATCTATTGGCAGCTGAATGTTACCAGGCAATGAAATGGCCAAACTAATGAGCCTATTAGGCGTTTTCATTTTTTTTTCATCAATAAACCAAGGAAAAAACACGGCCTTGCAATAGCAATGTTTTTAAAGAAGACGCCAGCAGAACTCAATAGTAAAAGAAAATTATAACTAGGTCCCAACCATATAAAACTTAATTAAAGGATTCCAGCACTCCAAGAAAAATTTTAAAGTTTAAAGGAGAGGAAAGAGAATCTGAAATATATTTATAGATTCAGTCAGTAACATAAGTATAGAGGAACAGATTCCATTGCTATGGTGGGGGCCTGGGGAACAGAGGGCCCAGCCCACTGGTTCTGCTTACTCTATAGTTATGAAGAATCCCTTCACTTTGCACCCATCGCAACACTTCACCAGGCGAAAATTCGCTCAGACAACGTTAATTCACTAGAGTGCGAAGTTTCATCCAGAGCGTCAAACGCTGGTGAAGTTGTGCTTCATCAAGCAAAGCGAACTTGCGCTAGCGTTGCCTTATTTGCGTATGGCAGTTGTTATATTGTCCTACACATGTGCCCACTGTATAGTTTATGTTCCATAGGTTAGGAAATGTACAGCGGAAGCCGGATAGGATACCCCAAGAAATGGTTACAATTTTTTTCAGCCTATCACTCTGTAAATATGAAAAGACGCTAGTTTTTCAACTATTTTTTAATGAACTCCTATCTACTCTGTTGCACTTCGCCAGGTCTGAGGTGGCTAAGGCAAGTCTGGTGTAAGAGGTGACGTTCAGTAAAATCCACATCTTAGTGAATTGGCATACTAACACTCTTGGCGTTAGAGTTCAAGGCAAAGCTAGCGTACCTCTACTTCGTTAGGGAAGGGACTCTCGTTAGTAAATCGGGGAAGTAAAGAAATTACGTCCCGCTGGCAAATTTTCTCTAGCGTTAGTCACTTCACCCTTTAGTGAATCTGCCCCATAGACTGTAATAAAAGGAGGAGACTGTCTCACTATAGGTATTAGCTGTAGATAATGCAGGAAATATTGCACTCCTGTTGTAAAACAGAGATATATTAGATGTTCCATGAGTATATAAAGACATACTTTTCAGCAAAGGCCAAGGAAAGTGTAATTAAATGACCTGCATTAAAAGCTGACGTGCTGCTTTGTGCTGTCACCAGACTCTGTACCTCAGTGAACTCTGCTTTGTAATATGTAGAGAAGGATATATCATTAGAATAATTCCTTTTTTTCCAAAGAAAACTGTGTGTCCGGGTTCAGTGGACTCTGTGAAGTCAATCAGGATGCCTGTTAACAATAATAATAATATTAATACCAATATAGCCTCATATCCAGCACACCAACAGTTTAAAGTCTAGAGCAAACAAAGCAGAATGAAAAGGTAAATGATACAAAAACATACTAAATATCAGTTTTGAAGTGACCTTATTCTTTTCTCCTTATGCCCAAAATTACAGAGTACTGGGTAAAGCAGAGTAGAGGAAAACAACTTATATTTCTAAAATGCAATAATATTTCAGTGAGTGGTTCTTTGGATCACTTTTGAAAGGTAAATTCAAAACATGCTTGTGTTTCATCATTAATCTTTATTTTTTTGGTATTATTACCATTTTAGAAATACAGTTCTGTAGCCTCCATAGTGATGAATAATACGGCCCCTTTAAAATGACAATGCTGAACCCACATTGGAGCTGGTATCTCAAGGGTGACATGATCATGAATCCCAATGAATCTGTCCCAAGCCAAGAGAACGGCACGCTCAGTAGTAATGAATTAAATATCAGAGACAGCTGGAGATGGTTGAGAAAAGTAAATCACAGGCTTTAATTACATGGAAGAGTTTGTTAAGTGTTCTTTGTCTTATGCATTAATTTCCTTTCCACGTCCAAGTGGTTTTAATGGAATAGTAGACAGAATGACAGTTACATTGTCTGACACCAACAACCAGTGGGTTGTACCAATAGAAGCATCACAGACTTGGGGGGAAATTCACTAAGAAGTGAAGCTGCGCTAGCGCAGCGTTCGCCGCACTTCGCTTGGCGAATTATCGCAAGCACTCATCTAATTCACTAAAAAGCAAAGTTGCGTTTATCTAAGCGAACGGTAGCGAAATTGCGCTAGTGTAAATTCACCAGGTAAAGTGCAGTTGCTCTAGCGAAGACTAATTTGCATACAGCGGGAACTGAAGTTTGAATAGAGTATATGTTACAGTGCAAACATTACACAAGCCCAGGGAACCCTAATAAAGCCTAATCTAGTTGTTTTATTGCCCTACACATGTGCCCCTAGTCTAGTATATTTGCCCTATGTTGGGAAATTAAGGGGGGAGCACGGTACCCAAAAAAAAATTTTCGTTCTTTTTTTTTCTATCACCCTACGTTAAGGAAAAAACGCCAGCGTTTTTTTTTGGGACTTAGAAAAAATATCAACTTTTTTTTTTACAAAATCTCCTATCTACTCTATTGCACTTCGCCTGCTCTAACCTGTGAACTCTGGCGAAGGGGCTAACGTTCAGAAAAATTACTAACTTAGTGAATTTGCGAATTTTCACCCCCTTCGCCAGAGTGCAATTTCGCCAGCGTTAGGGTGCGAAGTTGCGCTAGACTATCTACATCGCTGGCGTAAATTCGCCAGCGATGTAGATAGTCTAGTAGACTTAGTAAATTTGCGAAGTTACTATTTGCACTAACACTGGCAAATTTACGCCCAGCATAAGTCACTTCGCGCTTTAGTGAATTTCCCCCTTGGGGCCAGCCAGTTAGACAGCACTGCCATTTCTAAGGTTTATTGGAATGTGCACATGCAACAGCATTTGTTTTATTGAATCGCAGATACAATTTGGAGTATGTTAGCTGTGTTGTTGGGGGGGGGAAATGAGGTACTTTTGCATCTGAAAATTTCCCTTTTCCCCACTAGTTACTGTAGGGTTTATTGCAAATTTGAATACAGTGTGCAAAGTGCAAAGTGCAAAAAAAAAGGATGCAATCACATTTAACTGTGTACATGTTGCCTCAGGTCTCTGAGCTCCATTTTGGAGTGGCTTCACCCAAAAAGATATCACTAGTGATGGGGAAATTTAGTCGAATTTGCGATGAATTCCTGCAATTTGCCGCAGCGAATAAATTCTCTAAATGCCAGGAAAATTTAGCCTGGCAAAAATCCACCTGCACCTCATGCTCCTACCCCCTATATGTCCCCTAACTTGCACACCCAATGAAATATCTGGTGCTTGGTGCAAAGAACAGCAACAGAAGACACTGGGGCAAATTCACTAAAAGACGAATTGTCACCAGCGACAGCTTCACACACCACGCAGCACTTGCTAGGTGCAAAATCGCTACCACTTCACTAATTCAGTAATATGCAAAGTTTCGTCCTGGGCACCAAACGCTGGTGACCTTTCACTATCATTACTTTGGCAGTGCGAGCGTTTCATAGCGAAGATGCGCTATAAACTGTTTGTTTGTGCCTAGTGAAAATTGTGATCTTTCAATTTGAATAGGGTGGGTACATTAACGTTGTATGGACATCTTTATTAGAGATAGTGCAAATGCTTGAAGTTAACACTTTTTATTATGAATGTCCAAGGAACCGTAATAAAGAAAAAAGAGTTAATATTATGCCTTATACATGAGCCCACTGTAAAATTAATGTTACATATGTTCTCTGGAGGAAAATGTTAAGCCAAAAAAACTTTAATGCATTTTGGGCAGACAGTATGATATGTAACTGGCATCAGATTGAGGAAGTTCTACCTTCATTTTGGCAGTTCACCTGGTCTGCTGTGGCAAAGTCAACTCTGGCGAAAGAGGTAACATTCAGTAAAATTCGCCTGAGCGAAAAGTCACCTGGCGAAATGAATGAATGCTAGCGATGGACACGTTCGCTAGCAAATTGGCATCTGCACCTGTTAGTGAATTGGTTATGTCCCTGTGAATTGGATTTCTAGGGAAATTATGCTAGCGACAGCCTTTTGACCTTTATTGAATCTGCCCCATAGACTGCAAACACTTTTGTGCTTCTTAGTACACCCAGTGGCCCAGGGAATAAAAAGTCACCCTCATGTCTGAAGACTCACATGTAATGGTCTTGCATTTGTTCTGGGAATGTATTGCCAAGCTTCCAAGTTCACTTACCCAAGCTTTCTCGGCTATGGATTTTTTGGAAGCCCCCACATTTGTCTACTTTTTTTTGGAGGTAGGTAAAAATGTAGCCAATTTAAGGTTTATGGTTATTCGTGAAATATTTTACGTGCCAGGTGGCGCAACTAATTTTTTTGATGTGTAACAATTTCTTCACTTATTGGAGTTTATTGGCATGATTTTCATGGTGAAACTTGGAGAAAAAATTCACTCACCACTTATATCAGTTACATTTGTTGCTAGTGTTACTGACGTTGCTCACTAGAATCAGCCATTGTTTTCTCTTACCAAAAATGTCACAGAGACAAAAATGTGACTTTAATGCATTTAAAGTAGGGATGCACTGAATCCACTATTTTGGATTCCACCGAACCCCCGAACCCTTCTAGAAAGATTTGTCCGAATACCGAACCATATCTGAACCGCATATGCAAATTAGGAGTGAGAAGGGGAAAACATTTTTTACTTCCTAGATTTGTGACAAAAAGTCATGCAATTTCCCTCCCCGCCCCTAATTAGCATAAGAAAATTAGGGTTCGAATTCGGTTCGGCTAGGCAGAAGGATTCAGCCAGATCTGAAAAAGGCCGAATCCTGGGCGAATCCCGAACCGAATACTGGATTCGGTGCATCCCTAATTTAAAGCAAATTTGCCACAAGAAAAAAATGGCCATTGACTTTAATGTGTTTGGAGCAAGAAAAATTGTTGCGCATAAAAAAAATTTGAAGCCCATTGACTTCAATTGCAAATTTTCTTTTTTCTCAGCTTTGTGAATTTTTCAACAAAGCGAAACGGGACAGATTCACTCATCACTATCAGAACTTCTGGCTCCTAAAGCAAACGAACCTACCCACAAATGAATAACTAAAAAATAAAATGAATACATTTCCTCAGATAAAGCTAAGGCCCTTGACTTGGAATATTTAACTTACCTAGTAAACTTCATAAAATAATTCCTACCTGTCTACATTATTGCAGTATGTTAAAGCTATAAATATTTATGGCATGCGCATCAAATGACTTTGAATAAAAACGCACCCTTATACCATTGTTTTCACTGAGCCTCCATAAAATAGCAAAGCTGTAGTTTAAACTATGTATTTCATGAGATGCATTGACTGTCTACTAATAATGGCTGGTTCCATGGGTTTTTTTCCTGTGTTACAATTCTATCTATAATATATATCATATTCAGGCACATATTAAGAGATATTCAGTGCAGAGTTGGCACAGTAAGGCCCTATTAACCGTTACTACCATTAACCATTATATTAGACCTGCCAAATTTCTGTGCAGCCTGTGTAATCACTTCTGGAGAAAGCAGAAAAAAGTACTGCAGATGCTTGTTAGATTGGGTGTTTATTAATAATTAGCATTTGGGGCATCAACCAACATTTATTAATTTCACAGAGAAGTCCGGGTTTTGAAACAAGCAGCTGTTTCGCTCATCTCAGAACGAAGTCCTCTGGAAAGCAGCAGCAGCTTGTTATCATAATGGAAGATGTGTATTTTCCTTAGTCCCTTAGCCACCGGCGTGTCATTCATCTCACTTCTCTGCTGCACTAATTAGAAAAGTTTCTTTATTCTGACCCAGGAATTATTACTGAAAAATATTCAAGTTGTAAATTGTTAGTTTTATCATAACCAACTAGATCCATCCCGGAGTGCTCTCGGGACAAAAATTACTCAGCTTGAACAAAATCAAATAAATTAATGAACAAAAAGGACCTTAAACATTTTCAGATTTTAGTTTCCTTTTAAAGAAGAAAGTGAAATTTCTGTCAAAAGTCAGAAAAGGTGGGTTCTGGGCAAAGCAGAAAACCAGAGACCTGGATCAGAACATCACATAAAACCAGGGGGGTCCAATCTGTGACTATACAGTTACAACTCTCAACATCCATTAATACCCACAGACTTGAGTTGTTATGGCACCCTCACACGACAGGGCAACTGCTTGTATAAGACATTTGAGAAAATGGCAAAAATATATATGACGATACAGAATTAAGTAAATACAGAAAAAAAGTCACAATTCACCCCAGTCCAAGTGTATTAGCATTTTTCTCTGTAATAATAAAACAGTACCTTGTACTTGATCCAAACAAAGGTTAAATGAATCCATATTGGAAGCAAAACCAGTCTTTTAGGTTTATTGAATGTTTAAATTATTTGATAGTAGACTTAAGGTGTGATGCACCAAGGATGAACAGGGGGAAAGAGCAGGTGCAATAACTTGGTGCCTATACTGAGGAAGGGCTTACGGAATGCCTTAGGAGACATTGGGGATCATTTATCAACACTGGCCAAATTGCACCTGGACAGTGACCCATAAAAACCAATGACATTTTTGCTTTCATAGTTCTAAATGCAGATGGCTGTAATAAGCTAATCACTGATTGGTTGCTATGGGTTATTGCCCAGTTGCAAATTTGCCCAGTGTTTGCTCCATTGACTACCACTTTGCCTGAGTTAATGGTACATACTATAGGTTGAATGGAGATGCACTGTGTATCTAGTGCTAACATATTTAGGTTTCATGCACCTAGACTGGTTAAACTAGGTGGGCAAACAAAGGAAGCCTTGATCTGCTTGTGATAGGAACCTTGCCATTTAGCTAATCCTTAATTCCTGGTAAAGACCTGTTCTGTTTCCACTTTGCCACTTTATCTGTCCTCATTACAGTTATAGGAGACAGAACACTGCTCCAGTATCCAGCAGTCTCGGTAACCGGTTCATATTTTGTCCAAAATATTCTCTTTAAAGGCACCAGATCTCTTTACCTTCTTCTGTGGCATTTCCAGTGTAACAGGTGGATGGGTCAGGGTCTTCCTAATCCTTCCCTTGGGTTACTATTCCCTGGTTTTGGGTACCCGTGCAAGGGGTCCAACTCCCAGTAGGCACAATATAAAGAGACTCTTTAACCTCAAGTGGGGTCCCTGCTTACAGTATGGAGGAAGGTCTTGCCACTTGCATAGACACACAAGATTCACTCTTTATCAAATAACTTTAGGCGCCAGTGGTTCTTTGAAAACAGCAGAACATTTATTGAACTGGTGGTACACTTCTCCAGGACATAAATAGGCAGCAGGTCATTTACACTCACAGTCATACTCACAGTCATATTACTAGTCAGCTTTGTGAATTGAGCCGCCTTTCCTGCCTCTGGTTCACAATCCCCATTGAAGGCAACCTCACAGCTGGTTCTCCACTCCAAGGATCTCTCTATCCCTGAGCTTAACCACTATCCCTATCCTGGCAGTGTGTCACCGCATGGTGCTAACCCTTCACTATTCTCCTCGTTGGAGCCTTAGCTGCTCACTAACTTTTCTGATCTCATCTGTCACTCTTATAGCGACCTATTACAGTTTCTGACCTGGCACTAACTTGTCCCTATACTGAGGCCTATCTCCACCTCAGGCCCCAATGGGTGCACTGGAAAAGGCACACCCCAAGCACATGGCACATCCCCTTTTATAACCTCTGGGAACTGCTCCCCCTCCCCTATGGGAAAAAGGACCCAGCCTAGCTGGCTAACACATTCACTGGGGCATAGGAAAACCTTTAACCTTTTTACATGGTGACATCTACTGGCCAGTCACTGAACTGCCAGCACAATACTTTCACATAGGACAAATGAAACCAAAGAACATAAAGGTTAGCAAAACCTTTACCCTCCTACACCAGTTTAACAGTATTATCTCCAAGGTCCACTCTCCACATATTTATCCACTTTTGCTTCCTTGTTCTGCTAGTCTCTTCTCTATGCCTACTATAAGCGAGAATTCTCTCTTACACAAAAAGGAATTACAAAGATCCAGAAAAACTAGGCAAAATGTTTGGGAGATCAGGAGGGCCCACTGACACCTGTTTTTCTGTCCAATCTGAGGAGTCTCTCTAGTGGCTCATGTTCATCATGTTGCTCACCAACCCCTTGGCTGTTGCTCCCAGTGGCCTCATAGCAGGTACTTATTTTTGAATTCTTGGCTTTGATGAAAGTTGTGACTGAATAAAAAACAGGTGTACTGCCAAACAGAGTCTCCTGTAGGCTGCCAGTCCATATAGGGGCCAATCACAGCCCTTATTTGTCAACTCCAGGAACATTTGTCATGCTTGTGCTGCTCCCAAACACTTGTTACAATTGATTGAGGCTCATGGGTAAAAAAGGTTGGGGACACCTAATTTCTAGAATTGCAAAGCAATGTTCGAGGGAGGCGACATATAACTTTTCTACTATAACTAAATGAATAGGACTGATATAGATTTCCTGCCAATTTCCAAGGTCAGAATAGAATATTGTAATAGCAGCGTGTTGTGGCTGCAGACCAACTTTTTTTCCCTGTTAATAATTGAAAAATAATGAATTTCTGAAACATTAAAGGGAAGGCAGATCACTCAGATATATTTCTGTGTCACAATACAGGTTTAAAGGTGTGACCTCTTGTACCAGACTGAAGCTAATAAGCAAGTGGGATGTTTGACACACTATTCATGGTACATTTATGGGATTTATGAGCAGGATATACTGAGAGCCAACAATGTTATCTGGATAATATTTTAGCCACATGGTGATCAGCTTCTCAGAAGAGCAGCCAGTGTCTGTGAGCAAGATCCCGGAATATGTCAGTGAGGGCCAGTTTATTAACCCTTTTAAATTGCACGCGAGCAGCGACGAGCATTATGAATTTTACTAGACTGTAGTGGTAATGTGTTATTAATAGGCTGAAGGACATGCAGTATATGAAGGGGATGGATTATTGACTATTTAGGATGTAAAATCACTAAAATATGGCAGTTGAAGTGCAAAGAGCTTTTCAGGGCATATAAAACGTAATTACTTCGTATGATGTTTTCCTAAATGACATTTCAGCCTCTGATGGCTTTTGGGTGGTTCCCAGAGTTTGGGGGTGCCTCCCTGGGGGGAGGGGGAGATACATATGAAAGACCAGTTTCAATGTTAGTTAGGGAGATATTTGGAGTGAAAACTCATTTGCTGTCCTAGAAATTCTTTGAACTTGGCTAAGTGGCTGATACACCAATGTTTTATTACATCTATAGCCTTGATATGAGCTAAAGAGGGACTAAACCAAAGGTAAGATCTTCAAGCGATTCTTTAACTAAAAATGTAAAACAGCCACTGTGTTAAGGAGACATTATACTATATAATGTGTATGTATAGCTTTAAGAGCTACTAGCATATATTCACTAGTGAGCACCAATGAGTACTACTCATAAAAGGATATCTATCTTTTTCCTATTACACAATTTATGGATCTGGACAGATGTTAGAGCTCAGTGCTGCTGCTGAGCATCCCTGTGTACGGACACCCCTGATTAACTCTTTTCTGACTAGTCAAGAATGTGTTGTTAAATAGGAAATGAATAATAATAAGAGATGCCACTGTGTTTTCAAGGGGTTGTTCAAAGGTTCATAACCTACAAAGGCAGGACTTGTCATGGAATTAAAGGGATTATTTGTTTACTGTCGCCCACATTCAATCCACTTTCTATAGAGGTAGGGTTCATGTAATAAATAAACAAAAAATCAACTATGTCCAGCACATTTAACCTGTGAGCCACATTCAAATGTATAAGATTTTGGACAGCAATGTAAGCATGTGAAAACTTCTTGGGGTGCCAAATATAAGCTGGGATAAACATTTAATGGGTAAGATTTTGCTCATGAGCTACTGGTTGGGGATCACTGCTTAGATAATAATCCACCAAGAAACACCATCTAGGGGTTTCTTCAAGCTGTATAAGCAATGTGCAGAGAATGCCTTCATGGTGAACCTGTCTCTGGCAAAGTGACTTAATGTGTCCTTCAGAAACCCAGGTGAGTTTCTAGGGTACAGCCCATCAGCAGACAGATAAACATATACAGTTTATAATCATAAATTAATTTTTTAGATTTATTTATTTTAGCTTTACTTTAATGGTTCTAAATAACTATTTTGTTAATGTTGCCATTGATACCAAATAATGATGACATTAGAAAAGGATTTTGTAATGGGCATAAGCTCCAAATGCATTGCGAAATCCCTAACAGATCTAGAATAAAGATTAGAAGGCAAGTTGGCATGTCTCCCTTGATAAATCTGTAACACTTTCAAATGTTTTATTAGTCATTTTTTTAGTGAAGAAGCCAAGACCACGCCAGATGGCAATGTGCCCCAAACTAATAGAATAGCCAGGATACGCAAGTTAAAAGCCAAAGGATTTCAGATATTTGCTTTAGCTGTTCTATACAACCTCTTGCTATGTTAGCAAGGGCTTGGATGTGTACATAGGTGTAGGAGATGTAAAAAGTGTCCCCTTTTCATTGTGCAGACACTTAAAGTTTGGCCACTAAGAAGCCCCATAGTTTATTAAGGAGATTGTCTCCTCTTTCTGTGTCCAATCTGGAGTTCCCTAGTTTAGTTACATGGTGGAAGTGTTTTAAAACACACACGTATATATATATATATATATATATATAAAGGGAGTCAAGAGTTGAACCCCAGATAAATCCAGTGTCTAGTAAGTGGTCAGCTATTTCCTGTTATATGCCTCTGTAGGAGAAACAAGAAGGCTCAGGGTTGTTTATATGAGCAATTTGAGCTCCACCAAGGATTGGTAGAAGCTATAGGTTTCCGATGGCATTGTGTAGGCCTTAGTGGTTAGTGGTTCAACTTGGGTTCCACTTGGAGAAGAGTTCCAAGACAAGGGCAAAGAATCTTAAGTGGATTGATTTACTTCTACTTGATTGCATTATAGATGGGAATGCTATTCTCACAGGGTGGTATCGTGAGTGTATGGTAAACTACTACTTATGCCAACCTAAATAATTCTGTGATCTTCATTGTGGATTGTTCTCAATATACAAGTTCTGGTTAAGTTACAAGAACCACTGGCACCCACTTCTTTGTAGTACTGATAATCACAAGTCAACAGCAATGTAAGTGAAGGCTCACGCTTGGGACAGAGTTTCATTTTGGAATTTATTAGTAAAGCATATGATAATTTGGGAGCTCTGGTAGCCTCTTTTACTATAGAGTTACATACAGAAATGAAGAAAGTTGCACAATCAAGGTGTAGCGTTCCTTCCATCCAGGAATTGAACAGGGGAGCTTCTAAACAGAAACCAGCTGTTGAAACAACTTTTATTGTCAGTTGGTCATCATCTTCCAGTTGTTCAAATATTGGCTTGTTACAAACAAATTTATCCTGGATAGTTGTCTTCAAATAATGTAGAAAAAAAACAAGAAACACTTTATTTTCACTCCTGTATTAGAAAGTGGAAACATCCCCTCTGGTGAACTGTAGTAAACTTTATTTTCAGAATTTGAGATATAGTTCTTGCCGATTATTCTTCCAAAAATGGAATGATCGTTAAAGGAAGGTCCACAATGAATGGTCCATAGATCTACAGGGGAAAGATTCTGACAATCTTTAAACATAAACTAGTGTCATTTGGATGCTGATCTACCCCAGAGTTCAGAAGGTCTGCCATGTTTCCTGAACAAAATCTAAAAAAGGACAAGAACTCCCTCAATGAATAAATATATAAACAAAATATAAGTGAGCAATTACTAAGATTCATAAAGTTTCTTTTGAATTTTCCTAAATACGCAATGATGAAGCCAACCACAGACTTCCAGATTAAACTTATATCTAGTTATTCAATTTCCAGATGACATCTCATCTTGGATGCAGTGCCTGGAACTTGTATAGACCATAACATTTTTACTTGAAACAGAAAATGGGTCTACGTCAGACTTGTATAAATGTGATGCTAGTGTAGAGATATGAACACACTAACAAAGTGAATTTTCATGGCACTGTGCTTTGTTATGTTGGTTTATTGAGAATTGATTTGGCATTTTGTACTCTAGATTGTCTAAGGTTTGCTTCTAATCTTATCTGCCTGGGGGATTTTCAGAACATGTCCATTTGCTAATATTGCTTTCTGTAAGCAATAATAAGCAACACAAAATAAATATCAAGTCAAATTACCAATGAGGCTTCACAAATACTCCCATGCAGCGCTACTTAGTTGGATCTGCATTAAATATAAAAAATAATATCCTTGTGCTATATTAAATTTACCAACATACAGTTTCTAAAAGTTTTATATATAAGAGAACACGCTTCAAACTGGCAAAATATTGGAAGCAGCCTCTCTGTCATTGGATTTACATGTTCAGCTAGACTGGGCTTGTTGCAAATCAAGTACATGCGTAAGGCGCAATAGCAATTCTAGTTAAAGGGGATGTTCACCTTAACAAGACACACTGTCAATAAACCAGTTTCTTCGTATAAGACATATTTGCAATTTATTGTCATTAAAATAATATTCGTAGAATTTTGTTATATACACATCGCATAGACCCACAGATTGAAAAGGACCTAAATAGGAAGCACATTCCAATCAGTAGAGCTGGAATCAGTGACTTAAATCAAAACTATAGCCCCAAACAATATAGGTGTCTAAAAGAAAATATATATCACAAAACAGCCCATGTCTAAAACCCTGCTTCATCCAAATAAAATATTTTAAAAAAATATACTTTTCTAGCAATATGTGCTATTGGGGAATCCTAAACAGAAATTTGCAGTTTTAAGAACTAAGCCGCCCCCCCCCCCC
>CM044435.1:117193772-117247290 GCA_024363595.1 Xenopus borealis | reverse complement strand
AAAAAAAAAAAAAAAAGAAAATGTCTTATATTTTGAAGTAACACACTGGAACAAAACAACAGCCTGAGGCCGAAGATTTGTAAATGATCATAACAGCAGCACAGGTACAGTACATTTACTTCTAGAACTGGTTTATAAGCACAGTGATAAGGGCTGGCTCCACATGGATGCACTAAAGAAGTCGTTTGGGGACTCACTATTTTTTTGTCTTTTAGACATTGGCTTTGGATTTTCCATTTGAATGATAAAATAAAGAAAATTTGTTTCTCAGTTTTTTATTGTCAAAATCCTGTGAGCAAATGGGCTTCTATAATAGCCTGCCCCGGAACCCATATAAACAATACTTGCCTTTCCATCTCCAGTAAGAGATACCAGCATAGCAAAGAGAGCAGTAAACATGAGTGCTTGACACTGCAGTTGAAACTGAGGGGCACAGCAGCTGTCTATCATTATTTTCCTCTGCTTTCCTGTGTTCTTTGCCTCACAATGGAGCATCCAGTCATCTAGATACCCACACAGTTCTGCAATTGTATCCACTTTAGCATAATGGCTTATTATTTATATTTTCTATTGTGTAGAGTTCAACAGTTAGAAGTGGCGTGAGGATAAATAGAAAATGATTTTCCTGTCTAAATATAACTTCGGTAGAAACTGCTATTTAATACCATGTGTTATTATTAGGAATGGGCAGTGGGTGCACAGCAAATGAAATATAACACTGAGATGGCACATTGCAAACTCAATTTGCATAGACGAAACCCACAAAAGAAGAAGGGTATCAGGAGTATCAGAGCTAGAGAACTTTATTCCATTTTATCCGGGTTGGTAAACAGAAGCTGCAGCTCAGGAAGAAGCTGGAAGCCATAGGGTCACAAGCAGCTTTAACAGAACCAGAACCAGCTGTAGCAAGAGGCAAAGATTTAATTTTTTAACATAAAGTTTGGCTCATTTAGAGTTTGAGAATGAAACAGTGCTCTGTACATCTTAAATAAAAAAATACCTTGCCTTCCTCTCAGCTCCTAAACCACACAATTGGGGATCCTCCCCAAACAGCCCCATTTGCTGTCCCTGCATCTAAAAATCAGGGGGATTAAAGTGGACCTGTCACCCAAAAAAAATATTCAGAATCACTATTTTATCACATTAGTCAAGCAAAATGAACATTAATTACACTATATAAATTATTTTAATCTTGTTTCCTTCAGTCTGGGAATTCATAATTCTAGCAAGCAGGCAGGAGCCATTTTGTAGACACTGTTATTAAGGCAAGCCTTGCATCATCTCAGAATCTTGTTTGTGCACCAGAATGGGGGACCCGATGTCTATCCCCATGTCCTGGCTACACAATTAAATGGTTAAGAGAACTGGGGGAATGTGTGGGGAGCTGTGACATCTAGGAAGTGCTGAATGGAAAGTGAAAGTAATTGTCTGCCCCGCCTTTATGCCTAAGGCATAAAGGAGTGTCAGACAATATTTGATTGACAGCTGAGATTTTTAAATGAGCTTAAAACAGCTATGAATGATTTAATTAAAATTTGAAATTGGATTTCATGTTTGATTTGAAAAGGACTTTTATTATACAGATTTTTGTGTCTGGGTGACAGGTCCACTTTAATGGGCATTGCTTTCTGGCATTGCTTCAGGCACACAGAGCATGTTCAGTTGAAGACAGATCTAAATTGGATTGAACTATCCATGCTCTAGGGAGATTAAAGATGCATGGGGCATGAAATGGTGTGAATTTGTGTCTTCCAATTCTGCTGCCCTACTCTGCTTTTTAGAACCAGGCACAACACACATAACACTTTAGATTAGGGGTCTCCAACCTTATTTACTAGTGAGCCACATTCAAATGTTAAAACAGTTGGGGAGCAACAAATGCCAAATAAGGGCTGTGATTGGTTATTTGGTAGACCCTATGTGGACTGGCAGCCTACAAGATTCTCTGTTTGACAGTACATGTGGTATTTATACAACCAAAACTTGCCTCCAAGCCAGGAATTCTAAAATATGCACTTGCTTTGAATCCATTGGGAGCAACAGCCAAGATATGTGGAGCAAAATGTTGCTTGCAAGTCACTGGTTGGGAATCAATGACAGGGCTGTATTAACATAGTGGGCACCCCTAGGCCCACTGCCATTGATCTCCCCAGTCCCCTCCCCTTTATTCCTGCAAATCATATCGCCTGTGCTTCTCCCGTGTTTCTGAATCAATGTGGGTGTAGTTAGGTAGCATGCTGCCCCTAAAATCCTGCCGCCCGAGGCCCTGGCCTTGGTTGCCTTTCCACAAATCCAGGCCTGATCAATGGTTTAGGGGGTCCACATCTCAGGAGGTGGGAGGGAGAATTCTGGATGGGGACATGGTATTATAACAGGCAGTGTCCTGCTACTTCCATTTTCTCATCCTCCGTTAAGTTTCCTAAAATAGGATGTGCTGTATATTTTGCCCACTTTAAATTGTAAGCTATTCAGTGGCCTTGCATCACTGTTTCTCCAATATACACCAGTAGAGGCCCATTTACCTGGATTATGGTTTAGGGACTACAGGATACCCAGAATAAAATGATTACTTACTACCACAGCCCAAGCTTGAACAAGCTTCAGGTATACAAGCCCCTTTGCCTTAACTCCAGTCAATGTTCCTTGCAATAAAATTCATCTTTAACTGCACTTTTCTACTAAATGTACTTTCTCGTTACTTGATGCTTTTCAGCAGTATCCAAAAAGATCTCTATCTCAGTAAGTGTATTATTCTGCTCTTTGCACCTCTGCTTCGACTTTGAAATTGAAACATTGGAAAGTTATGATAACAGCAACGTGTATAAAGCTGCAACGTTTACCACAGGTTGCATTTACTGGGCATCTGTTTATAAGCAAACATCTGGTTGCTAATGGTTACTAGACCTGGTACAAATCTGCTTTCAAGAATGTGAACAACTATGCACAAGGAACAAAGTGCAAGGCACACAAATACAAGGATGTTAGATTCCTTAGTGTTGAACCCTAGTACAGGTATGGAATCCATGATCCAGAAATAGCGATGGGCGAATCTCACCCGTTTCGCCGAAAAATTTCGCTGCGCGCCATTTTTGACGCATTTTTGCTGGCGAATTTTTGATAACGTTTCGCGAATTTAATCGCCAGCGGCGAATCGCAGGAATTCACCGCGAATTCGCCCATCACTATCCAGAAAGCTCAGAATTACGAAAAGGCCATCTCCCATAGACTGCATTTTAATCAAATAATTACATTTTGTTTTTTAAAGTTATTTTTTTAACTATAATATTAAAACAGTACAATGTACTTGATTCTAGCTAAAATATAATTAATCCCTATTATGTTATGGATTTTTTTTAGTAGATATACGGTATGAAGATTCAATTATAAAAAGACTCATCTGAAAAACCCCAAATCCTGAGTATTCTGAATAACAGGTCCCACACCTTGGGTGTGATGCAGTTTGCACACAAATTGGCAGCTTACTAATACAGACACTATGGGGCAAATTCACTAAAGTGCAAAGCATCTAACGCTAGCGCTAATTCGACCAGTGTGACGTTATTTCGCAAGTTCGCAGATTTACTAGCAGTGTCCCTTGCGAAAATTTGCTAGCGAAGTCGATAGACTAGCGCAACTTTGCACCCTTACGCCAGGGGAAGTTGAGTACCGACGAAGGGACGTAACTACACTAATTCACTAAGATGCCCATTTTACTGAACGTTACCTCTTGCACTAGATGTTACTTTGCCAGGTCAGACCTGGCGAAGTTCAATACAGTAGACAGGAGTTTGTGGGGAACAAACATCAATAAGCTTTTATATTTTAAACTCAGCACTGCCATAGTAATAATGAGACATGCTATGCAATAAAAGGTGCAAAGTTTGCTACAGGTCTGATCACCTATAGCATTTACATTTATTGCACATTTACTAGTCACCTGTTTAAAAATCAAGTATATGATCAAGTACCAAGAAAAAACAGCAATGCAGCAATGCAGTCCAGCTACCCCATTCTTCCAATGTTGCTTGTAGAATATAATGAAAATATTGTGGGTAATTTACAAAATCATTAAGACCTCCAATTTCTGGCCATAATATCTTTACATTATTCCTAGTAATAGCGATTTGAAAAATCATATTTCTGGGGGCAGGCACAACACTGGAAAGAAATAATTGGATGAAACAGAACTTGATTTAGAGGATTTATATAATATAGGAATACAGAATTGCTATTCAGGGTAAAAAAAAACTAATTTTAGTTATCTGTTGTGCTTCATACAGGCAGAACACTGAGCTGCGCTTCTTATTTCATTTGGTTTCTTTAATGCCGCCTCGCTTACCCTAATGAGACATTAAGATTAAGGCTGCAGGATCAGCCGTAGAAGGTCTCATGTTCCCAATTATTTTGTTTAAAGGACAATGTGTCTAAACAGCAACATTCTTCATATTTATTTTAATACAGGAAAGGATGAACGCAAAAAAAAAGATTTGGATGATGTCTGTGTACATTTGATTGCAGATGTGATAGAGAATTGGGAATTTAAACGTTAATCCATGTTGGAGTTAGGGATGTAGCGAACGTCGGAAAAAATGTTCGCGAACTTCCGGACAAAAATGCGAACGGTTTGCGAACTTCGCGAACCCCATAGACTTCAATGGGAAGGCGAATTTTAAAAGCTAGAAAAGACATTTCTGGCCAGAAAAATGATTTTAAAGTTGTTTAAAGGGTGCAACGACCTGGACAGTGGCATGCCAGAGGGGGATCAAGGGCAAAAATGTTTCTAAAAAATACATTGTTGACACAGCGCTGTGTTTTGTGCTGTAAAGGGCAGAAATCACACTACGTCACTCAGGTGATGTTTCTGGACACGGAATGTGAAAAAGCTCACACAGCTACGTGGCACTTGGTTAAAGACTGGGCAAACAATGCCTACAAGGTCAACGTATACACTACTACAGCAGTGGATACGGATTACGGAAAATATTATTGCTGCTTGAAAAACGTCACTCAGGAATGGTGTTTCTGGAGACGGTATTATTATTGATATTTAGACAGAATGTGAACAAGCTCACACAGCTAGATGGCAGTTGTTTGAAGAACAGTAGATTACTAGCCAGCAAACTTACAATCAACTGTCCCTCCCTACACTAGCTCTTCCAAGCACACACAGGCAGAATGAAAAAACGCTGCAGGGCTTCAGTTTATATATGGAAGGGGAGTGGTCCAGGGGGTGTGGGGGTGGTCCAGGAGGGAGAGCTTCCTGATTGGCTGCCATGTATCTGCTGGTCTGGGGGAGAAATGGCAAAAAAAAAGCGCCAGCTAAGGCGAACCCAAATTGGCGAACGTCGCGCGACGTTCGCGAACATTCGGCGAGCGCGAACAGCCGATGTTCGCGCGAACAAGTTCGCCGGCGAACAGTCCGCGACATCCCTAGTTGGAATCTGTGTTCCCTAATTTAACTAAGGCTTGACTTACCTTATGTTCTTCCGGACTTCTTTACTGTGGCCTACCTCCACCTCAGGTGGATCTACCACCTGCTAGGATGGAGTCCAGTAAGAGAGAGCCAAGTGCTCCCTACTCTTATATAGACTAAGGGCAGTACATAGTACACTAGTTCCGGTGCCAATGTCTCATCCAAAAGGAAAGGAGAGGGGCTGATCTTTCCGGTTATCTAGTCATCAAAATGCATGGGATGGAGTTTAGAAATGCTGCTACCCTTGGTGATTCCAAGAATGCCGAGAGAGCATGAGCTGTTGCTTCTGATGGAATTGGTTTATTTTTTTTATTGAATTTGTTTCTGCTGCCTTCCAAACTTTGAACTGTGCCTCAATATTCTGAAATATTTGTTGAGCTCAAAAAACATCGAACTATCTTACATCTGATGTTGTTTGTCACCTAGACCTTATGGTGAAAGGCGTAGAAAGTGATGAAAGGTGTCAAAATCAACGAGCAATGCTTACCAAGTCCTCTTGTATGGCTCAAAATGTATTTGAGCCAGCAATAAGGTTCAGGTGGCTTGTAACAATTCACATGAGCTTCCCATCTTGTTAAGCAAACCTTTGTGTCAGAGGCATTGGACATGCTCAGATTGCTCTGGGATGCTGTTGAAAAGCTAAGCTTAGGGATCACTGAAAATGATCAAAACCTTAGCAGAAAGTGAGGTTCCACCTGATGCTACAGAGTTTTATTCAGTCACAGAATGCACTGGTCTCCACACCACCATTAAATATCAATCCGCTTTGCATTGTGAATTTTATATTGTATATATAATGTATATTGAGAGACCCTAAGCTCGTTTAAATGGCGCAAGGAGACAATGGGGATCTACTGGGTGAAATTTTCCAAGGCACAAATTTTCACACATAAAGGGCTGTGGCGGCTTTGAGCTGCTACAGAAGTCCATAATAAATAATGTAATGTGTCTAAATGAATTACTTCTTTAAATATGCCACTACTTTATAAATACATGCCACAAATAGTATTAAGAGAAGGGTCCCAGTCTGTAACTAAATCACTACATCCATGGTGGTTGGAATGATGGTTAATAGCCATGAATAAATGCTGCAATGGGGGCTTTGGTATGGGATCGAAAATTGGACAAGTGCAATATTTGAGCAGTTGTCCAACTTTGGATCCCATAGCAAAGCCCCCATTGCAGCATTTGTTCACGGCTATCAACCATCATTCTAACCACCACCAACTTTAAAATCTCACACAATCATTCAGCCATATCCCTCAATGGCAATGTGCAACTGTAACATGCAGAGGTTGCCTTACATTCTGAGAATAATGCAGCTTAAGGCTGTTTGATTGCAGAGATCTCCCTAAACATATTTTTATAGTACACAGTTCCAAAGATAAAATGCCACATCTTAAGACAGGAAGGAGGCCCCATCCCCATAGAACTTACCATCAAGGTGGGACAAATAAATGAAAGATAAACAGAGAAGATGAATGAATACTGCTCCCCACTAAATGAGAGAGAAATCAAAAGGAATGTCATTGGACCTGAAGATATGCTTAATGTTGTAAGGTACGTAGTAGTAACCAGTCCTTTTAAGAAACACTTTCCTACAAAAGGATAGAGTCTGGCTTGTCTCTTTATTCTGGAAAGATGGCTTTAGACATGTCTAATAAAAGATGTGAATCTTAAGTCATAATAAATGTCAGTTCTGAACTTCTTTTGGAATAATATTCAGGTCTTGGCTAACCAGAATTCCCATAACAGGAGAAGTACTTGCTTTTGATCTCTATGCAGTGCTAACAAAGGTGTAAAAAAAAAAAGTTAATCATGAAAAATATTCCATTTTTCCCCCTTCATTTTTTCTCAGTATGATAATCAACGAGCCCTGTCTGGAACATATGTACTTGTCTGAAAAGCTGATGCATTGGGAACAAAAGAAATGAGTCCATCTAGCTTTGGAATGTGAGTTATGTATGAACGTTTGATTGGTGACCTCGGGGTTTGGGGACTGAGCCAGCTTAATTTTTTCAGGGCTATAAAACTCTTCTCTGCTTTGTATAAAGCTCAGATGGACAGTTCAGCATCTTATCCACAGTTCTGGTTACTTTGTGCTGCCAAAAAAGATCTACTAAACACAGAATTTAACACAATCAGAAGCAAGGAGGTCCTCAAGTTGTCCTGCAAATATTCCAAGGCATGTCCAGAGATAACATGACAAATAACATTATCATTTTTTATGTACAGGTATGGGACCTGTTATCCAAAATGCTCGGGACATGGGGTATTCCAGATAATGGATCTTTCCGTAATTTGGACCTTCATACCTTAAGTCTACTAGAAAATCATGTAAACATTAAATAAACTCAATAGGCTGGTTTTGCTTCCAATAAGGATTAATTATATCTTAGTCTGGCTTAAGTACAAGCTACTGTTTTATTATTACAGAGAAAAAGAAAATTATTTTTACAATTTTGGATTGTTTGTGTTTGATAATGAAGTCTACGGGAGACAGCCTTTCCATAATTCGCAAATAATGGATCCCATACCTGTATTTCCCTGGTGAATTATTGGCAAGTACAGGTATGGGACCTATTATCCAGAATGCTCAGGACCTGGGGTTTTCCAGATAACAGGTCTTTCTGCAATTTGGATCTTCTTACCTAAGATTGGCTAGAAAATAATGAAAACATTAAATAAACCCAATAGGCTGCTTTTGCTTCCAATAAAGACTCATTATATCTTAGTTGGGATCAAGTACAATACACTATGGGGCAAATTCCCTAAAGCGTGAAACGTCTAATGCTAATGCTAATTGACCAGTGTGATATAATTTCGCAACTTTGCCAATTTATCGAAATAAATGGCGAAAATTGGCTAGCGAACTAGATAGACTAGCGCAACTTCACACCCTTATGCAGGCGAAGTTACACACTGACGAAGGGACATAACTATGCTAATTCACTAAGATGCCCATTTTACTTATCGCTACCTCTTGCACTAGAAACGAAGTTCAATACAATAGATAGGAGTTTGGAAAATAAAGTCCAAAAAAAACGCTGGCCTCTTTTACTTTTTTAGGGTGATAGTCTGAAAAATAGCGTAATTTTTGGGGGGGTTACCCTCCTCCCCCCCTACATTTCCTAACATATGGCAACACAACTATACAGGGGGCACATGTTTAGGGCAATAGGACAACTTTATTTTATTTATTAAAGGTTTCCTGGGCTTGTGTAGTGGAATGTAGTGGCTGTAATATATACTTCTATTATACTTTTAACTTGGCACCCTATGCAAATTAGGCATCGCTAGCGTAAATGCACAAAGTAAAGGTAGCGCATCTTCTCTACTTTTCACCTCCCTGAGCGCAAATTAGCATTTTAGTGAATTAGCGACGGACTGGTGAAAATTTGCCTGGTGAAGTGTGGCGAAGGCGTCGCTAGTGAATTTCCGCACTTTAGTGAATTTGCCCCTATATTATTACTACAGAGAAAAAGGAAATACTATTTTAAAATGTGGATTATTTGGATAAAATGGAGTCTGTGGGGGAAAATTCACTAACCTGTGTAGTTGCACCAGGTCTGACCCTGGCGAAAGTAAAGTCTAGCGCAAGAGGTAACGTTCAGTAAAATGGACATCTTAGTGAATTATCGTAGTGACACTATTACTAGTGTAGCTTAGATGTCAGCAGCTAGGTAGAGACCTATTTATTAATAGTCAAATTGTAGTGGTTTTAGAGTTTTTTTAAAGCCAGAATTAAACTCGATTTCTCTAAAACCATTAATGCCATGAAAGTTATGAAAATATCCGAAATACAAAAAGCATGAACAAAAATAGCTGCCAAGAAAATCCAAAAACCACAAATTGTTGGCGGACAAATGAAAAATTTGTAAGACAATGATCTTTGACTTCTAAATGACCTTGAAAGTTTTTTCTTGCCGTACTTTTTTATTTGTAGATCTTATGGTTTTTGCACTTGATAGATTACAAAAACAAAAATGGTGAATTAAGTAACTGTAAGAAAAACTTGTGCCATTTGTGCTAAAAAGTACGATTCAGAGAATTAAACGTTCAATGAACTTTTATAAATCACCCCTTGTTGATACTTCTTATGGGAATCCAATATTTTCCCTTAATCTCTGTCCCCATCTTCCCTTCCCTCTTCCCAAGCAACATGTGCACTGAAATAAAAAACAAAATATTTTTGTTTGTGGGTAGACGAAGAAAAGGAGGCAGTGCAAGGGTTTAAGAAGGAATGGGGAACAATATTGAATAGGGTAGGCGCTGAAACAAAGCATGATATTATGTTTAGTAATACAGTTTTGGAGAAGAACATTATATATATATATATATGTTAAATATTTTGTATAGCTAGAAAGGTCTATTTCCTGACACTCCTATGACTATTTATTTTTTGTTCTAGCAAAAACAGAAACCTGTTTTATTTTATTTGGGTATTTTAGATATACAGTACACATAGGATCAGAGTCTGCATCTCACAGGACAGAGCAGGATCAAATACTTTTATCGGGCAGACGTATACTACGCTGCTGCTTGGGTTCCCTGCGGCTGATTTGCCAATGAGAATAAAAGAGATACGGACTCTGTTAGGCAAAATAAACAGGTCTATTGAATGTATAAACTGTATAAATATATGAAAATAATGTCAGCAGAGCGTCGATAAGAGAGACCTACCTGCTGCGTTTACAATATCTAGGCTACAACAATGCAAGCCTACCTCGTTCAATCAAGAATAATTTAGCTGTTTAAATCAAAAGAAGAGAGTTATAATATGCATTTCATTTTTGGATAAGTTATAAGAAGCATCAAAGCCTTTTTAATAGTCTATTTCCCAAAACTTTTCTTTCCCCTTAAGTTTATTCTAATCTTGTCTTCTTCTTTTTTTTTTTTTTTACTCTAAACAGTCCCAGGAAGAGAACAGACAGCCTCAGGTTCCCACACTTTAGCAGACTGCTAGCTCCAGTGGTCTCAGATGGGTACTAACTCCTGTTGGTGTTAATATCTGCAGATGTTTGGAGATAAAGCGTTTGTGATCATTAGTACAGAACAGCATTAGATTTTTCTCTAGGGACTGCAATTTGCTGAGAAACTCCTGCATTACTTAGTGTAATTTAATTGCAACTGATCAGTCTCTAGGGAAAAGGAGCACAGAGCAGAACCTAGTTAGGTGCCTGGCTGGTATATTCTGTTTCCCCATAGCATCTGTAAATGAGTATGCTGGCTGAGATGCTACAGTATTTGCATTGTAAAATCGCTCCCCTTTCCTCTGGAATCACCTTGTTGGCATCTAGTGAGACTCGGCAGACAGAACAGCTGCTCCAGTGCATTGGAAAGGTTGGCATATATAAATAAAAGCAAAACATTAACATAATTTACTACATATATTCATTTCAATAGGTACACATACATAGCATGAATGAGGTAGAGTACATTGTACCTGACAAGAGAGACATCAGATGACTTTTCTCTGCTCACTAACTTCATCTGATGTGCAGAGCAACATCACAAGGCTTTCCTTATTCACAAAATTAGTTTTTGTGAATAAGGAAACACACACAGAGAGATCCGCTCGTTTGGTGATCTCTCCCTGATATGTCCCTATGGCCTAACGATCAAATCATAATAGAGGCCATATAGACTTTGGATCGTGGGACAACATCAACGAACAAATCCGGCCGCGATCATACGGGATTTTTTGTCCCGCCTGATCGACATCTGCCTGACTTTTGGCCAGAAATGGATCGTTAAAGCCCGTCCAAGGGCCCCATACACAGGCCAATATGCTGCTGACCTGGTCTGTCGGCAGCTTTTACCGGCCCATGTATGGCCACCTTAAGTTAGGTTGAAAAAAGACACACGTCCATCAAGTTCAACCTTATAACCTGCCTAACTGATAGTTGATCCAGACGAAGGCAAAAAAAATCTCTCCAATTTGCCTCAGAGGGGGAACATTCCTTCCTGACTCAAAGATAGCAATCGGACCAGTCCCTGGATCAACTTGTATAATGAGCTATCTTCCATAACCCTGTATTCCCTCACTTGCTAAAAAGCCATCCAACCCCTTCTTAAAGTTATCTAGTGTATCAGCCTGTACAACTGATTCAACTTCACAGCTCTCACTGTAAAAAAAAAAAACCTTCTGAACCTTCTTACAAAATTCATTTATTTTATTTACAATAGAATTCTGAGCAAATTTAGATGTCCGGCTTAAGACAAGGGATACCTACAGTCCACAAAGGGCTGGCCTTGACGGGACAATTTAGTTTAACCAAGCAGTAATTATAGTTATGTTTGGGGACAACCTTACCAACACTTTATTTTTAGTACTAGAACCAGCAAACGCTCAAATCCTGTCTGTGAATGAGATTTGCATTGGGGGACAGGTTTTGGGCAGGCGATAGTGCTCAGTGCTGCTGCTGAGCTATGCTGAACTCTCATTCTGATGAACTGCTACAGGTATACCTTTATTTACTATGTAAATTCATTAAAATAAACATTTCCTGTAGTTTTAATATGTTGTATTGGAACTGCTGGGATCGTTCTGTATACACCAGTTCAGTCTATAATAAACGTGGCCCTGTATGTGTCACTACAACCTTAACTCCCACAAATTCACTGGGAAGTAAATGGAGGGAATATGCTGTGGAAGAACATGCCCAATATGGGCAGTAGGGTTGTCCCAGTTACATGATGTCCTATAAACCAGAAAGGAAACTGGAGATATTTTGCTTCCTGTATGGTATTATAACATCATTATTTTCCTCGCATCTGCTCATTAATTATAAAACAAAATAACTGAAGCAGAACAGAGCAACTAGTGTAATGTAATGGCTCTGTGGAACACAATAGAAACACAGATAAACAGAGCAATTGGAGGTCACTAACAAGAAATACTGGCAGTCTAGGGAATTGTAACCTGTAAGTAGTAAGCGGTCTCCCAGGCTTCTGATAGTAGAGGCATATTAAAGGACATGTCAACACTCTCCACAAAAATGTAATCAATGAATAGCCTCTTTGAAATCTTTAGATAACTGCCACTCTGGTTATTAAAAGGTTAACAGTAAAGCTGCAGTATCCCCTTAATCAGCTACAAATCCTTCTACTACACTAAACCACTCTGCCCCCTCCCTCAGGAATTTCCTTTGGCTCTTGGCTCAGGGAGCATGCTCAGTTCCTCTCAGCTCAGATTACAAACACACCCTCCAGACTAACAGCCAATGAAGAGAGAGCATTGTTTGTTGCTATAGAAATGGTCTGTTGCTATTTTTTTCTCCTAACCACCTCTCCTGAGCTCAGCTTAACAATTACAGTGCTCAAACCCAGCAGAATTTTTTTATCAAAGTATGTTGTGCCTGTGTAAACCTGCATTCCACACTGCATGGACTTTACAGCATACGTCTTATTTCAGATGTCAATAGTACTGATAATGTATCAGAGGGAAAATGGCCGCCAGGGGAAAGCTGCTATGTGTTTTAGGAAAATGTGATGGTGCTGGCAAACAGAGGGGGTATATGCAGTACAAATGATGCAGTTTGGGTGGGGAAAGATATGCCCAATTTATATACATGGGAGGAAAATGTAGGCTTTACATGTCCTTTAAACCTTCCACTCAGTGGGTGGATTTACAGTGTAATGACAGATGAACTGTACATTTCAATTGGCTGGGAAAAGCCTCTATAGTAGAGGTACCCACCATAAAGTGTGCTGACCCACCTTAGGGACCAATGCAATATAAAAGGAGGCCACAGGCCAATTTAGATTTTTTAGGATTTTGGTGGGGGAGGATTATTATTTGCTGTTTGGTATACAAGTATGGAATCAGTTATCTGGAAGCCCATTATCCAGAATACACTGAATTAAAGAAAGGCCATCTCCCATAGATTCCATTTTATCAAAACACTCAAAATTTTAAAAAAGTGATTCCCTTTTTCTCGGTAATAATAAAACAGTAGCTTGTACTTGGTCCAAACTAAGATATAATTAATCCTTATTGGAAGCAAAACCAACCTAATGGGTTTATTATGGGGCTGATTTACTAAGGGTGGAATAGGGGGGGAAGTGAAAATTCGAATAAAATTCGAATTTCAAAAATTCGCATTTCAAAGTAATTTTGGGCTACTTCGAATACAGAATAGCCCAAAATTTGATTCAAATTGTTAAAATTTGAATTTCAAAGTGCTGACCCTTTAAAAATCCTTCCAATTCGACTATTCCCAAGCTTAATGCTCACAAATTGCCATTTTAGCCTATGGGGGACCTCACAGAACTTGGCCAGAAAAGTTCTGAGAATTGGAAGGATTCTGGTGAAAATCATTCAAATCGTTCGATCGAATTGAATGATTCGAACGATTTTCATTCAATCGAATACGAATATTCAATCGAAAATTACCCCCACAAAGTATTTTCCACTTCGAAATTCGACCCTTAGTAAATCAGCCCATTAATGTTTACATTATTTTCTAGTTAAAGAAGATTCAAATTATGGAAAGATCCGTTATTCGAAACACCCCAGCTCCTGAGTATTCTGGATACCAAGTCCCATAACTGTATTTTCAAAACTATAGCAGAGTTACTGTACTACAACTATATTTTTCATACCTTAAACCTTATTATGAGGTCTGGATTAATACTGGACCTCAAAGAAGAGATCGAGCATTAAAAAGTAAGTAAAAAGTATTAAACAACAACAACAATGTCCTGCTATTATTATTGGGCTTCTAAATAGATATTATAGTATATTACATATTACAAATGTAAACCTAGTTGTAATCTCTATCATAAAATAGGAGAATGTCTGAACCCTGTACAATGTGGGTGTGCTGTCATTGCATTTGGGACACAGGAATCCAATTTAAATATTTCCTGGTGAAAAATAAAGGAATTTCATTTCTTTTCTGTGTCATTTGTTTTACTACTCACTGGGCTTCGGATTCTTTTTGCACATAAAGAAAACGGTTAGTCACAGACAGGAAAGTTGGCTGTGGTTGAGCTTCAGAGCCATGCAGCTCCTCAAAGAAAATGTTAGCTCTGTAGAAAGATGAGAGTTTAGAAAGTATAACAATTGCATTGCACGCCCAGGCAAAAATCATATCCCTGTGTAGATTTTTGTCAAATACATTTAGAGGCAGGTTTATCAAAATGTGAGATTAGAGCTCACTGCTAAAAAAAACTCACCAACTTTCTGTTCATTCCTGTGGGATTTGTATAAGCATATTTATTGATGGGTGGTGAAAGTTACAGTCTCATTTGATGTATATGATTCCAAAAATCCCACAGGAATGAAAAGAAAGTGGGTGAGTTTTTAAATCAAACCTCACATTTTGATAAATCTGCCCCAAAAAGTTTGTTTACTCCATTGCACAATGAACATGTTGCTTTTCAATGCAGGATCTCAGATATTTCCTAAAAAAACAAAAGGAATAAAGGGAATGAATTCCAAATAAGCTCCAAGATAATCCCATTTACATGAGTTTATCCTATAGGCTAAAGCTCACCCACTGGGTTTTTAAAGCAGAAGACAAGATAATAGCTGATCAGATTCCCAACTACAGACCGGTTTCGCCTTTCTTGAGGCTCATCAGTGTAGTGCAGGGTTATCTGATCAGCTTAGATAGAGTCAATGTCTGGTTTCACATACAAGTCATGGGTGAGCTTTAGCCTATGGGATAAACCCATGTAAATGGGATTCTCTTGGAGCTTATTCGGAATTCAGCCACTACATTCCACTACACAAGCCCAGGAAACCTTTAATAAATAAAATAAAGTTTTCCTATTGCCCTACATGTGCCCCCTGTACAGCTGAGTTGCCATAGTATAGGGGGAAGAAGGGTAACCCCCCAAAACAATTATCGATCTTTTTCAGACTATCACCCTCCTATGCTAAAATATGCCGGCGTTTTTTTGGGACTTAAAAAAAAGTTGACTTTTTGTTTTCAACCTTCTATCTATTGTATTGAACTTCGCCTGGTCTGACCAGGCGAATTAAAGTCTAGCGTAAGTGCTAACGTTGAGGAAAAAGTTAATCTTAGTGAATTTGCGAAGTTACGATCCTTCGCCAGTGCGCAACTTCGCCTGGCGTAAGGGTGCGAAGTTGCGCAAGTCTATCTATTTCGCTAGCGTAAAATTCACTAGAGTCCGTGTTAGTGAATTTGCGAAGTTGCGAAATGACGTCTCGCTGGCAAATTAGCGCTAGCGTTTGACGATTCATGCTTTAGTGAATCTGATGCATACATATACAAAAATTTAATATTTCATTGTCTCATTTATCCATCTACATTTCTTTGCTTTGTTTCCTTGCCTTTCTGAACTACTGATGGATGCCGTAAGGTCCTGGAATCTCTCCTATGTTAATATTGCTTCAATTTTCAATTCCATTTTTCTACAAGTGAATGACCTGTGGCCCAACACAATGTTAGTATTTTATACCCGGTGGAAAAATTCTCCAGAACTGCCTCTTCTCTTGGGCTGGCTGATTAGAGAGTGCTCATTTTAGATGTGGGTCATGAACTCCTGTCACTGTATTCGTCTCTTCCTCAATCTTCCTCCATCTTTTCTGTTGCAAGTACAGCCATGTTGTAAACAGTAACTACAATTCAGCAGGCCCAACAACCTCCTGGGAGAAGAAAAATGATTTCAAAGTCATGTACGGCAAGATTTAACACAGTAACATGAATTAGGTTAGGCCATGCACAAACGAGTCAAGTGAAATACCTTAATAGGAAAATAATTCAGCTACTATCCTTATTACTTTTTGAATATCGGTGTAGGTAACATGCAATGCTGGACTTTATACAAAAATTCTGATAAATATCTGCTTGCCACAGTGTTTCTAATTCAATTAGTCTGCAAGGTTGGTAACTATGTAACAAACCACTAAACGATTGAGATGATTGTCGGCGGCTCAACAGATTAACCCCCACCTCTCCATCTCTGCAACCCAGTTCAGACCATGAATTATTGTCTCTTATCAACACTTAGATTCCCCATTAGAAAATTAAAACTCAACTTTTAATTCGACAGCTAAAAAAAGGGGGGCATCCCATAAATGCTCCACCACAAACAATACATACGACAACAACTCACAGCATACTCCGTTGCTGCGCTGGACCGTGTCCATAAAACACACATAAATTAAAAACGAGCACGGTGGACGGTGACGATTGTTTTGTAGAGTAGCTTATTGCTCTATAAGTATTATAAAGTTTAGCGGGTCCGTGTGGCTGCGTGTTGCTACCGCCACCCTATTCCCACCCTGTCCCAACACCTCCTGCCTGTCTACGTAGGGAGCGGTGCTGAGCTGATCTCTTCACCGTCCACCTATGCTTGGCCCTACGCGTTTCGCCGATCTCTCGGCTTCCTCAGGGGCATAGGACTTTAGGCAGCAAAAAAAAAAATAAAAAAAATAAAGATTGTGTTACTAGCAAAAAGAGAAATACTTTTGTGCCATCTTTAATAGCGAAGGAAAGGCTAAAATTAAGTAAGCTTCATCAGAAAGGTCTTTATAAATACATCAGTAAACCCTCAAAGTAAAGCTGCTCTGAGTCCTCTGTCAAAGGAAACTCACCATTTCTTTCTTTCTAATGTGTATACTCATGGGCTTCTGTATCAGATTTCATGTTTTAAGCTTTAAACTCCAGGGCAGGGGCTTCAGTATCCTCAGTTTGCCTCTCTCTCCCTCTTCCCCTCCCTGCTGTATTCTGAGCGCAGAGCTATGAGTGAGCAGGGAGAGACTCAGACAGGAAGTGATGTCACACCAAGCTAATATGGTAGCTACCATCCTAAACTAACAGAGAGAGAGCTTCTACAGCTGTTTATTCAGGCATGGTAAAGAATTCTACAGAATAAATATAGTGTTCTAGCTTGCACCATTGTGGTTAATCTATTAACAATAAATTGCCTTGGTAGATTTACTTCTCCTTTAAAGTCATTCTTTTAATGCTTCAAACACAATAGGAAAGCAGAAACTTTCATTGCAACATGACAGCCTTGTTTCGTGAGTACCAGTTACTGACACAGTGTGTCACAAAGATTGAATTACATGTCCTGTTTTGTGAAACATGTATGAAATGATCTGCTATGGTATGTGATGTGCATTGCCAATCATTTTTATGATTTAACAGTATGGAATACTGTATATGGACATACACCCAACTCCCAAATTAAAATAGAATTTTTTTCCATGAATCTCTAAAAAATTGTGGTTTTCTAATTTTTTTGTTTAAAATAAAGCTCAAAAAATACGAGCTTTATGAAGTGTAAAAACCACATACATCTCGAATACGAAACTTCGCCAAGTAAATGTTGTCAATGTCCTATAGCAGTCAATGGGAGCTGGCTTTTTAGACTTTTAGAGGTTTTTGTATTTTTAATTCACTAGGATTTGCCTGAACAACTTGCTTTTTTAGAGGTTTTCAAAGTATTCATATTTTTTAGTGCATCGTTCATCTTAATTTTCCATTTGTATTTCGTAGTAGATCTCATGTCATTCATAGTTTTAGAGTTTGCGAGTTTAGTCATGGTTTTTAAAACCACGAAAACTTTGATTTCATTTCACGTCAGTCTTTCGATAAGAACATTTTGTTATACCAATTGAGAAGACCCATAATCTGATAAGAGTCAGTCAGGGTCATTTATAAAGTTCGCGCAGCTTCCCATAGGGATATATAGGATTATTTGGATAAAATGAAGTCTATGGGAGAGGGCCTGACTGTAATCGGGGCTTTCTGGAGATCGGGTTTTTGGATAAATTCTCATACCTGTACAAGGTACTGTTTTGTTATTACAGAGAGAAGGGAAATTACTTTTAAAATAGTTGGACTAACTGGATAAAATTGAGTCTATGGGAGACAGCCATTCCGTAGTTCGGAGCTTTCTGGACCACGGGTTTCCAGATAATGTATCCCATACCCGTAACAATAGAAACATTGTTCCCTATCTTTCCTGTTAAATTCTTTTGCATTTTTTTTTTTATTACGTATGGTTTATTCTTGTATTGCAGTAGATGTAGAACCAACATCATTTCTTTATTTTAATTTATTTGGCGTACCTGTCAGATTGTGTAGGCTGCTGCTAATGAATTAGCTCTGCAGTGTTTGCCGCCTCAGTGCATTGATACTTAAGTATTTTGGTTCCAAATGTCAACATGCCAGTGTGATTGTTTGGGGCCAGATAGTGATCAAGGAAACGTTGTGTTTGTGTTATATGGTGTCAGTGACTGAGCTATCAGGCATTAGGATGCACCGCTGATGCCCTTCAGGATGGGAATGTTGCTATTCTGAGGAATCATAATTCATCCTCTTCTTTCTGACATGTCCATTTGTTATGGGATATCAATAGAACACATTCTCCTGATTACCTGTTTCCTTGGCTGAGCAATGCCTCCTTCCAAGCATGAGATGATGCAAGTAAAAAACATATGTTAGTATGCCAATAGGGTAAGTCATAGACTTCAGTGAATATATTCCCAAGTAACAGCAGGGGGTTTAGCCTGTAGATGATATCTTTATGGAAATGCTATACACGACTACAGGGAAGTTATAGAGTTTGCAAACACTATCATATTATGTCTATTAGCAAATAAAAATTAGCATGCCCAATGTGGTTCTTATCATATTAAAAGACATGCACCAACAGGCCCACATTTTAAGGTATTCATAAAAATACAGATTTTTTTGTTTGTGCCTTAACAGTTTAGAAAGTTGTCTTTCAGATGACAGAAGAATTACAATTAAAAAAAAAGTAGATTGTTCGCCTTTAAATTAGCTTTTATTATGATGTAGAGCAGGGGTGTCCAATCTGTGGCCCAGGATGGATATGAATGCGGCCTAGCATTCAGCAATGATATAGGAGTAGGCAGTAGGGGGGCTCTGCCCATTGCCCAGTTAGTAGTAATAATAATATAGTAATAATAATGTCTATTTTATATCCAGGTGTCCCTTATTCCAGTGTATAGCTCCATCTGGCTATCCAACTGGTATTGTAGCTCTTTTCTGTGCATTTTCTTTACTGTCCAAAAGGTTGGACACCCCTGCTGTAGAGAATGTTATTCTGAGACAATTTGCAATTGGTTTTCATTTTTTGTTATTTGTAATTTTTTAGTTATTTAGTCTTTTATGCTCCAGTTTGCAGTTTCTACAGTCCGGTTGCTAGGGTCAAAATTACCCCAGCACACAAGCACTGATTTGAAGAAGAGAATGGAATATAAATAGGAGAGGGACTGAATAGAAAGAAGAGTAATAAAAAGTAGTAGTAACATTAGGGGACAAATTTACTAAAATTCACCCAAAATCCCTCGAATCTCTTTGAAATTTGATAAGCATTCGACTATTGAATGCTTATCGAATAGTTCTAGGTTTTTTCCCTCGATATTCGATTTCTCGATGAAATCGTACAATCGAATACCGATCGTTCGAATTCACGAACAAATCATACTTTGGCCTTCAAGCCTCAGCAGAATTCGTACGATTCGAACAATCGAGGTGTTCGATCGTACGAATGGTATTCGAGCAGGTCTTTGCAAAAGAAGCCTATGGGGGGGTTCCCATAAGCTCCTATTGGTATTCGGTAGGTTCAATCTGGCGAAGTAGGCATTCGAATAAATTTTAAATTTAAAATCCTTCGCTCATCGAATGGTCGAATGATCGAATATTCGATCATTCTATCTATTCGATAATTCAAATTTTCGGTATTCGATGATCGAAGTGGCCAAATTTGCATATTCGATCCTCCGAAAAAATTGTACGATCGGTATTCGCTCAAACTTCGATCTCTTCACACAAATTTTAAATTTTAAATTTGCCCCTATGAGGGTTATTTACAAAAAATTTAATTTTTCTAATTATTTCCATTAAAAAGTCCGACCAAACTGGATTCCACTGAATAGAATAGCAGTTGAAGATACTGTTGGTCAGATTGCATTTTTTGAGACAATTCCAAGTCTAAAAAAGATACAACAATGAAACAAAAAGGTATATATGTTGGCATTCAGAAAGCTCTAGTAAACCTATGCTGAAGTCAACAGAATTAATGCACAGATAAGCAGGGACTGATTCTGCATCTTCACTTTGTATTTCCAAAACTAGAAATTTGCCCATAACCCCTGAAGCTATTATAAATATTATTATAAATATAAATCCCCTTCAGTTATTAGAAGGGGAGGAGGGGGAAGACTCATTTAACTAACAATATCTGTATGGCTGGGAACAAAAAAGTCAATCAGTGACTTCAAACATTTTCAGACATGTAATTATCTAACATGGCCAGCGACTAGAAATGGAGTGTGAATCCAATCAGAATTTGAATTTGTGAATGGCACAATGTGGAAGAATGCCTGAAAAATATCTATCCACCAATTAAAACATACAGGCATGCAGGAAACACAAGGGTCTTTTATTATGTATGGGGCAGGAAACAAAGTGCAAAAAAGGGCACACAATACCAAGTTTTTCATTCTTTGTACCCCTTGGGTGAGCTTCCAAAGACACAAGTCCTTGCACTGCTTTGATGAATACAGCTCTGTGTACATTTCTTAGCTCTGTATTCATGATGTGTGGGCATGGATAGGCATTATATCACAGTACTTGGCATCAAAAATTAATTCCCAAAAACATACGAAGATGGTTGGAAATCGGATAAAACCAAATCACTCAAGTAATATGGCTAGTAGAATACCTGCCTAGTGAGCCACAACAATAACACAGAGGCAAGAAAACTGTCTAGATATAGAATATAGGTTAACTTATGTATCTTTCCAATGGCAGCCCCATGTAATTTGCCTGCCTCCTTCCTTTACTGCTCTTAAGCTCCCCATTGACACAAAGATCTTTCTCTGCCGAACGACCGATCTTGGTGAAGTCCGACCAATCTGTCAAATTATCGTGCGGTTAGAGGGATTCAATCGATCGTATATCTTACAATTTTTCGTACGACATCGGTCTGAAAATTGATCGGCCAGGTTAGAAAATCTTTATCGGTCCCCATGCAATCTACCTATGTTTGCAGAGCCAAGCAGGCAGCGATCCTTCAGTTTTTCTGGCAATATCGTCTGAAATGGTCTTTTTAGTTGATGGACACATCGGACATTTAAACGATCATTTTGAGACAATCGTGGTCTCACGATAACCATTGGATCTTTTAAAAAGCTTTAGGTCTGTGGCCAGCTTTATACTTATTGGAAAATCTTTATATGCCGGCTTGATTTGGGAAAGGTATTCATGCTTCCCTGATAAATATCTCATGTCTAAATGGTTTACTCTGCTGAGCAAAAGCTTTAGAAATTGCAGAACTAGCAGCAACTAAATTAGATTTACCGGAAACAAGACTCACAAAGGCTTCTGCCTACAAACTCCTTTTCTTTTTATCTTCTGGCATGCCATGTTCGTTATCTTGTACATTTTGTATCCCGAAGTCATTTATGATTGATTGCTGCTCTACAGACATCTGGTAGCACAGCACAATACAGTCAATTTATACACTCAGTATATACAGGTTTTAGTAGATTTATAGTACTGTAGCACAATTGTCATCATCATCACATTGGTTCCAAATTATACCACTGAGGGAGGATTATAATACAAGCAGGGTCAGACTAGGAGGCCCGGGGCCCACCGGAACTGCTGTTCAGGGCCCCCCTCTGCTGCCTCCCATCCGCCGCCACTTTGCCTCCTCACCTATTGTAGCACCGCCACTGACGTTGTGGCCACTCATCACTGTGCATGTGTGCCCGGCACTGTGCATCAGGAAGTTTTTATTTTCAAATTGGGATTGGGAGAGGGGGTCTGGCCCGACAGGGGCCCATGAGGGTTGGGGTCCACTGGGTTTTTTCCCACCAGGCCAAAAGAAGAGCTCTTTCACATTAATTTGTTTTCAGGTTTTACTTTTTTCTTCAAGCACTTTAACAACTGAAAGCTATTTTTTTTGTTCACCATTGCAGTTCTTTTTGCAAATTAGGCTTCACCTTTGCTTTGGTATTTTGCCAGTTCTATTGTTAAGAATTAGTCTGAACTCAAAAATGATGGATTGGTCACATCTCTATTAGACATTTTTAATTACGAGCTGCTATGTGTTCACAAAATACTAAAAAAAAGAAAACTAATGTGCATTCCTATATTTTTGCCAATACTGCTGTAACGCTTTTTTGGGCTATACAGCACAAAATAGTTAGTGTCCAGCTCGTGGATGAACATGAGTTACATTGGACTCACACTTCAGGATCAGGGCATTCACTACATTGAAGATTCCAATCAAATGAGGTAGTTTAACTACAACTCACAGCTATGTTGCTGTAAAATTAGTAAAGATGGACGCCAAGACAAATAACCCCAGGTTACTCACATATGAGGATGGTGTAAAAAGTCACAAATGAGGGTAGAATAGATCAAGATGACACAGCATATCATAGACTTTCACTCCCATAAGGCATAGTAGTCAAGTGTACATCAATACCCTCAGGCAATATGTCTTTAAATGGTCTGGATCCCTTTCAGTGGAATGGTCAGGAAGACAAAGTCTAAAGCCCAACACCCTCTCCGCTGAGGTCCCTTCACTAAAGGCATACGGGGAAGCCTTGTGGGAAGCTACTCCATGTTATTATCCTTGATGGAGCACACATCTGCTCTTTCTAAGTAAAGCTCACTATCTTCTTCTTCTAGAGAGTCTATTACATGAAATTACTCTATGCTTGCTAACCTCATTCATGGGGTTCCCTGGTCCCTGGCTCGATCTCTAAAGGTACAGGCATGTGGACTTACTAGGCCTTGGTGATCCCAGGCTCAGTGAAGCACATCCAGATGGTAAGGATCCCAGCAGCCAAAGAAGAAGTGGCCACTCCTTCCCAGCACTCTAAAGCTGTATGGCAGGAGATGGTCATTACACTCTGGGCTATAGCTATTGGGTAATAACACCAATTGTAACATAAGCTTTTGCCTAGTGACAAGAGATCAGGGACTTAACTCCATAGGTGCCAAGTAGAAACCTATGGGTCCCTACACTGCTATTTCATACATTCCCACTATCCTGATGTTTAAGTGTACCAGAGGTTTTTTAAACGTAAGTCCCAAAGGACTAAAGCTCTCTTATTGCAATACCCAGATAATTTTTATGAAAATATCATTTGCATAGTTTGATTGTGTGCTTTGACTGTACCAGCTACAATGGAGAAGATTCCAGTACAGTTCCACAGTGATTGGCAAATAAACGTGGCATATTTTGTTTAATATATTTGGTATTTACATCAGAAATGTCCATCCTGACAGTCAGATATTGGTCCCAGCCCACACACCTAATGCCACTGATGATGGATCATTACTGTATTAAATATGTCTATGGAGATTCTCATTCATCCAGGTTACAACATACATTGTCTAGTAGAGTTAAGTGTAAAATCACACCGTTGAACTGAAGAAGCCGCTCAGATGAGTTGTGAAATATTTTCAAGAAAACTCAATCCTTACACTTAAATTGATACAGAAATGTTCCTATAAAAATCATAGGAACGTGTCCATATCAAGGAGGTGCTGCACACCGCATAGTTTCCATGAAAAGCCTACGAAATAAGTTGGCGCTATAGAAATACATGTTAATAATAATAATAATAATAATAGCCATCCCAGTCCAGTGAACCTTTGTGAAGCCTACCCTCTGAAACAGCTAACAGATCTTCTGCATTGCTTCAGTGTGTAAGGAAGACGCTGTGTTTTTCCCAAGATGGCGTCTCCCTTGAGTTCTCGCCTGGGATCAGCACGATGACGTCAGTGGAAGATAACATGCCAGTGCAAATGCGCCGGGGCGAGAACGCCTATGTGATGATGTCACCTTTTGGCGCCAAACTGAGGATTTAAGGCGCCAGAATACTCCACACTTTGCCCAATTAAAGGTCTTACTTTGTGAGTTCCTGGGTGTGACTTTATTGCTTTGTGATTCCAGACGTCTTGCTGCTTTACGGACTTGTGAACCTATTCTGCCTGGATTGACCCTTTTGCCTGGACTTTGACCACTCTCTTGTTTAACCCTTTGGATACCTTGAACTGTTCTGGACTTTGCTTCCTCCTTGGTCCGCAAATCCTTTTCTGAGCCTTCAGGCCCTGACACAGTTATGGTGGGCTGAGGGTGGAGTGATCCTCCATAGGCTGCAGTCCTGTTTTCATTTGTAATTATCCTATGGAAGGATCACAGGGGCTGTGGGTGCATTTGGGGGATGGGCTTTTAGTGGAAACTATTCGGCGTGCAGATGTGGACACGTTTCTATGATTTTTATAGGATTATGTCGGTATCACTTTAACTCTACTAAGTACATTACTATATAAAATTCATTCAGCTTGAGCCCAGTACAAACTCCTACCATTGTTATCGGGACTGGAGACTTATACAACTGGTTCTCTCTAAAAAATATTTAGCCCAGAAAACAACCATGATCTAAACTGAGCTTCCAGTGTTTTGTATTTGTAACACACTGATGAAACCAGGAAAACAACAGAGATTGTGAAAGTGATATTGCGTATATTGCTTCTGGTTGCCATAATGAGACATGCCCTTTCCCTCCCACTGCCCATTCAGATGTAACACGTTTACCAATGGCACAGATATGAGGAGGAAGAATCATTTGAAAGGGCATCCACTCATCTGTATGCTCCACTAGAGCCTGGCACCACATCCTGGCGCTGGAGGCATGAAAACAAAACACTTCATTGCACCCAGCAGAGATGTGAAGACATAATTATCTGAAATTCCACAAAAGGCTGATTTACGCATGTAATACCAACTGCGCAAATAATATCCATGGGCCAGTCATATCGTTTAAACAACTGGAAGTTCAAGAAATCTTAATTGGGCTTAATAGGCTCTTCATTGATTTGCTTTTAACTGATTAATCAAACAAACTGTATTTTGAATGGAAGTTGAATTAATGAAGAGGGAAGGATGAGAGGATGCAGATACATATTAATGTTTTACAACTGGCATGATTTCAGAAACACACACTGAGTAAAGTAAATAAGCAATAAGCTAGAATTAGTAGCAAATAATTAAAGGAACACTAAACTATAAGCTCTGTTGAGCAGGGTCCCTTCTTGTTTGTATCAGTTGGTTGTAATGCATTTTTTGAAAGCTCCAAATTCATGGAAGGCCATCTCAGATAGACTCCATTGTATCCAAATAATGAAAAATTTTAAAAATGATTTCCATTTTCTCTGTAACAATAAAACAGTATCTTGTACTTGATCCCAACTAAGATATAATAAATCCTTATTGGAGACAAAACAATCATATTGGGTTTATTTAAGGGTCAAAAGATTTTCTAGTAAACTTAAGGTATGAAGTTCCAAATTATAAAAATAGCTGTTATCTGGAAAACCCCAAGTCCCAGGCATTCTAGGTCTCATACCTTTACTTTCTTATGTAATCTCTTTGTTCAGTGTAGACACTGATTTACTGTACATCAGTACAGAGCATGTTGGTGCCTTCTAAAAACATATTATTATTAATAATAATAAAGATAATCCATATTTTCCACCCTTTTACCATATTTGGTGCAGTTGTCCAAAAATAAAGCATTTTTGTGAACACGTTTCTTGCAGATCCAGCTATGGCTCTGTTGGTAATATTTCCGATGGTAATTAAAAACCAATACAGGACAATAATTTTTGATGTTTTATTTACTTACAGACTCCCCATAACTCATTTATGGAAAACAGATAAAAGGCCAGCCAGTGATTTCTGAAATTTTAGCTAATGGGTACTATGAACGTCACTCAGCAAGAGCTTGTGGAAACATAAGATGAAATAAATCTATATCCTTGGTGGACTTACATCTACAACAAAAGAAAGAAAGACTTCTGAACTGCTCCCCAGGGTAATATTTCTTATTTGCCCCCATTGCCTAATACATGATGTGTACTATCTTCATATATGATTTTATTCTTAGACTACTATCAAGATGTATAACCATAGCTTTACCAATATTTGGGAAAGGCTTTGGGAGCATTTCATAATAAAAATAGGATAGATAAAGATCTTGGAGACAATGGGGGTTCTTTACTGATAACCGACACTCATTTAAAAATCTGCCTTGAGGTAAGGAGCTCAGCATAAGGCAGCCTTGTCCCTACCAGCCCAGAGCTTTCTTGCAAATCTGAATTCACGTGCAAGATAGGGGATGGTTATGGGATGGGATTCCTGTGTGCCTCCTTACAATGCATATTTTTTGCCAAAATTCCAGTCAATGAGCTGCATTTGCTGCGGCAAACATTTAGCCATTAGAATGTGTTTCATTTGGCGCAAGTTTCCTGCAGCTACTGGTATAACCAGGACTGGACTGGGATTCAAAATAGGCCACGACATTCCTGCTACAAAGACGCCCAAACAGCCCCCACCAACCCACTTAATAGTCACTTTCTATGGCATTTTACAGCAGCCCATCTGGCATTTGCCAGAACCCACAGATTGCCAGTCCGTGCCTGGGTATAACCCACTGTGGGAACCCTGGAGAAAACCAACATTTAGAGTGAAATTAATTCTGAGACAATTTGGAGTCACACCATTTGGGCAGGGAAGCTGGGCCAGTTGGTTCCTTTTGATCTGTTGATCAAGGAAAGGAGATGTGAATCTGGAACTGCAGGGGGGATAGTTATGAGAAAATATATGGATTATAGGAAAAGATCCAAATCTCCTCTGTCATTGGATTCACTTCATTTTAACTCACATATTGGCTACGAGGAGGTAACGTGCTTCCTAATAATAATAACAGGGCCTGCCTCTACCCACCAGTTAGTAGGGATGTTCCTGGGGGACTAGAACATGAGAACCCATTAGTGTTTGGTATCATTTTGATCACCCACATATGGATCACATACTTAAAGATTTTTATTTTCAAAACCAAGATTTGGTATCAAAACCAAGATTGGTATGTTTTGGGGTGTCTGATGTTAGTCTAGTCTGCATGTAAAGTGATTCAGAGTGTGTAACCCCTTATAGCCAAACCCAAGGGTTATGTGTGGTTGAGAGTCCCATCTTCGTGTCATAATCTAGATGGGGCCTTACCAGGGCTTTATACAGTGGAAGAATGTTTTAGTGTTTAGCGAGACTGTACAGAAATACAAGGATTTTGTTTGGACACAATTACCTTTAATGAATGTGCAACATTTGCATTCATTTTAACATGACCACCTTGGTGTCTACAGTTACAAATGAGTTCAGAAATGAGACAGACAGCAAAACATGAGAGGCATTTTGATGGGCTGTGTTGATTGTAGACATATCGCATTTATATTAGTGCAGGTGAAGTGTCAAAATGTTTCATCTGTAAACGATGATAATAGTATAATCATAACAAACAACCCTATACTTTTTCATTGGTTGGGAGCATATTATGAAATAAAGTTGATTCATTGGCGCTATAGTTTTTCTTTGAACTAAGCAACACTATGCAGGAGGGAGGGTCAAAGGAAACCAATCTAGAGATCTTTTATTTGGTTGAACTACATGTTTTGCATCTAACTGATCCTTCCTCAGGTAACAGTGTTCACCACTGGCACCTGAGGTTCTCCAGAGTGATTTATCCTAATTTGTGAAGACAAGGAGGATCTGGCAGCTCCTAACTCTGTTTGATGAACCTGATAGAGTGAGAACATAAAGGAAGCTTCTACCTGCACTTTACTAATCAAAGCTAATCTAGAACCCAAAGGGAACAAGTGAATCGTTTAATAAAACTTTACAGGGTTTTGGTCTTTCTGTTTGCTGTGCATATCCTTCATTACAAGTATAATACATATCTTTAGTTTGACTGGAATTCCTATTATAACACATTGGCATTCCTATTATAAAACAATTAAGAAAAATAAGATCAAGTGGACTGACATCATTATTAATTGTGGAGTGAATATGTTAATTAACTTTTTATTAAAGACTTTTTATGGTTATATGAAGATCATTAAATATGGGAGAACATGATGAATTTGAAGTAGTTATAACTAAAAATATATTGTGTTGATACATTGACAGTACATGCAAATATCTTCATGTACCTCATTCAGTACTGGAATAATGCATGTTATTATGATAATGCCTGATAACAATGTCATATAGATTCAATTTTAACCAAATAATTAAAAAAATAATAATTATTACCTTTATTTCTGTAATAATAAACCAGTATGTTTTGCTTGATCCTTAGTGCAGGCAAAACAATTTAATTGGGTTTAATTGATTTTTAATTGAGGTTTAGTAAAATTCCATCATAACCCATTTCTGTATAAAAAATGTTTTGATAAAATCCGGTGTAAATGAAGGCACTGATCCACACTCCCATACTGATGAACCAAAGACCACTGTATACTAGGTTAGTCCAATGAATCAGTTTGTCCAATAAAGAAAAAGAACATATGGAGATGTATATTCCTGGGTTGCCCTTCTGTAGAAAACCTGCAATAGATTTTTAATAAACCTGAATTATTCTGTTTTCCCTACTGAAATGTACAAATCAATTCCCTGCTTCCTGTGGATCTATGTAAACAATCGATGAAGAGTTTAATGCAAAAGTAAGGATATGCTGCATCCAGAATCTTTAGATTTGACTAAAAGCAGAATAAGCTATGGAAACATTAGTCAAATACTGAACTAAAAACAGACTCTAGTTGCTATTTTCTAATTTGAGCAAAATCCCCAGTTAATGTTAGTTTAGTAGTTTGGATTTGATTTTATTGAACAACAAGGATTTGGCTCAATCTTGCAAAAAAAGGCAAGGCATTCAGCAAAATCTTTAATTTGGTACGATATAAATTTAAGAAATTCTATTTTAACTCTATTCTTGTTCAGTCACATTAAGGAATGCAACATACAATTAGTAGGTGTCACCACTGAATATGATGATGGCTCATACCAAAGTAGAACAGTACCTTTGGGTAATTTTGATAACTTTACCCAGGATAAAAGCATTTTGGTTGAGGAGATACCATGCTTATCTGTATGCAAAGCAGAAAGTATTTTGTAGAAAAGGTCCAGAATTGCTCCTAAAATGACCATTTACATAGAACACCCTAGAGCAGGGGTCCCCAACCTTTTTTTTACCTGTGAGCCAGGTTCAAATGCAAAAAGGTTGGGGAGAACCACAAAAATGAAAAATGTCCGTGGCAGTGCCAAATTAGGACTGTGATTGGCTTTTTGGTAACCCCTATGTGAATTGACCTACAAGAGGTACTGTTTGGCAGTACACCTGGTTTTTATGCAACTATAAAACACTTCCAAGCCTGGAAATCAAAACTAAGCACTGGCTTTGAGGCCACTGAGAGCAACATCCAAGGAAGAGTTTGGTGAGACGATAAACTGGACACCCTATAAAATCCCATGGGTGAGGTTTTGATTTTTTATAGAGAGAGGACCTACACAACTGATGGTACCGCATGACACTTTGTATTACCTTGTTTTCCATCTGTAATCACTTGCGGAAGGTCGACAGACAGATATAGACATCTGGGCACAACAGATAAAGTTATGTTTGGGGGGCAATGATCTGGCACATTGCAATGGTCTGCCTAATTGGGAGGAAAGGTTCCAGACAGGACCACCATCAGGGTGGCACAGGGGGTACTGCTGTAACAGGCCTGGACTTTTCTGCACTTTTCTAAATAGCCGGGCCCCCCTTGACAGCGCCAAAGCCATGCCGCATCTGCTGTAGTCCAGAACCACCAAAGTCTTGCAGAGCGGAAGTTGAAGTCCCAAAGCCACAAAAAGATCCAAAGCAACGAAAGAAGCTGAAGTTAAAGTCTCAAATAAGTAAAAAGACCCAAAGTCACGAAAGGAGCCAAAGTTGAAGTCCTAAAGCTGCGAAAAGACCCAAAGGCCATCAAAGGAGATGAAAACGTTGTTGCACAGGGCCCCGTGATTTCTAATGGTGGGGAATCCAAGTCCCAACAGATACGATCAAGGAGGCAACAAGGCTGCTAAGGTCAATGCTGCCCGTTGTTTTATTGGCAGCCCATAGCCAGCAGGAATTATGGATGCTTTCACTATCATATATTAGTAGCATATTTTAAACAATGTTATTGTAGTTCACACTGTGAAAACAGAACATTAGATTGCATGCAACACCTCACCCTGGCATAATGGAAAAATAAATTGTACTTTTCCTGTTTGTCAAATGGACTATTTATTAAAACAGAAGTGTCATTACATTCTATTTTATATCTGACAGAATGCAAGTGCTGGCATACTGGATATTGCATGGCTGGGAAATTGTAAAAACATTACTTCTCCAAATTTAACCAGCGAAGATCATTAGAGTTTGCTGAAACCTTACTGGCTTTAAAATTGTGCAGTTTGGTCTGACACCTTGTCTGTGAATAATGTGTAATCAGAATTAGGGAAGCACCAAATCCACTATTTGGGATTTGGCTGAATCCCCAAATCCTTCATGAAAGATTCGGCCAAATACCGAACCAAATTGGAATCCTAATTTGCTTATGTAAATTAGGGTTATGAAGGGATAAAATAGAAAAAAGGATTCTTTATTTCCTTGTTTTGTCACAAAAAGTACATGGTTTCCCTTCTTGGCCCTAATATGCATATGCAAATTAGGTTTTGGATTTGGTGCATCCCTAGAAAGTGAGAATTTATTATCTTTTGCTTAAACCACATTTTAATTTCCAACCAAAACCAGGGGGAACATTTTAAAGAGATCGATATGTCCTAATTAAAAATTGGAAAAAAAAAAACATTATAGCAATACTAAAACCACATACAACCAATATGGAGTAGTAGGTATATAGCAAACTTTTTAATCTGGCTCTTTCCAGCTTTCAATTGGGGGTCACTGACCCCATCCACAAACAAATGCTCTGTAAGGCTTCACATTGAGGAGCATTGAGATTTATTACGGTTCAAGTTACTTTTTTCCATGGAAATTCGAGTTTTTGAGTTCTTTTTGGTGTCTAAACTCACATTTTCGGGTTAAAAAAAACTTGAATTATTGAAGTTTTAAAAAAAAAAAAAGAATATTCTTGATTTATTGTACCCCAACACTGGAAATAGCTTGAATTCGGTTATACAAACCCTACCAACCAGTTTGCTGAAACTGCAAACTGGAGAGCTGCTGAATTAAAAGCTAAATAACTCAAAACCCACAAATAATAAAAAATGAAAACCATTTACGTCATACTAAAAGTTAATGTAACAAACCCTTCATTGAAGGAGTGATTTTTATTCCCCATTATGTAATGTTATATAAGCATTAAAAACAATCTTTCCATTGGGTATATCAGTTAACCTAAGTTCAGGCAGGTGCATAATTAAACTGTGTACAAATAATTATAGATAGTGTGCAATTTGTTCCATAGGCCCCCTTCTAATGACTAATTCCAAGCTTGATTGTGTGGCAGGTTGTTGTTGTTCCCAGGAAATGTATATATTTGTTTGAGAAATGTTACAGAGCAGACACTGGAGTTAAACACATTTAGGCACATAAACATGTTTGGATTCAGGACATTCTGTATCTCATTATTTTCTGGAGATCTACAAGTTCCTTCACACCGTTCTGTGCTATCATTTGCTTTATTAAGTGCGAGGGAACACGAATACTATATTTAAATTTTCATCCTCCGTGACAAAAAAAAATTGCAGCCTGTTTGATGCTTTTGTTTTGTGCATTTGCTTTTGTCACTCTTTGAGATGTATTGTGTGAATACTATTTGGATGGGAAATATATTGCCTAACAAGGAGACCCCGCCGAGCCTAAATCAAAAAACGAGTATTTTTTACATTCTCCTGACAACATCGCAGTATTATTCTTCACACATTCACAGACACGTATGGCTTATTTTCTTCTCACAGGAACATTTTGTTAACAATCCAAAAAGATATTCAAATAGGGCCAGTGTTTTGTAGGCATTTTAATTATAGCCAGGGATAGTCCATTCGGGGGTTTTTTTTGTTTCGGATGACCAGCAATTTCCATCTGTGATTATAGTACAGGTATGGGGTACATTATCCAAAAACCAATTATACAGAAAGTTCCAAATTACGGGACCGCATTCTCCCATAGATTCTATTTTAAACAAAGAATTTACATTTTTAAACATGATTTCCTTTTTCTCTGTATTAAGATTTGATCACCAGCCGTCAGAAATTTTCTAACCTCTCCGATCAACCAAACGACCAATCGGCACGGCAAGATAAATGTCGGGACACTCCACACACAAATCCTCGATTCCTACTATCAGATTGTTGCGTCTATGGCCAGCTTAATAGATCCCATACGTGTATAATAATAATATAAAAAGTATGCATAGCTTAAAGGCTCAAAGACAACCGCCATTCAACCAATTTCTTCACAACTTAGCTCAAGAGACTAAGGGGGGAATGTAATTAATGTCTTATTGTGCACCAATAAGATTAAAAATCCACATCTCGCAATGTAATTGAAACGGTTATTCCATTGCATTTGAATTGTAATTGCGCACTCTTAAGCAGTGCTTGAAGGTGTTGTAATCTTTGGAGCAAATATAGCGACTTTTTCAGTGAGATGTTTCATTACATTGACTAAGCATGCAGGGATCTGCAACCTTGGCTCTCCAGCTGTTAAGGAACTACAAGTCCCACAATGCATTTGCCTTTATGAATCAGGACAGACTCCTTCATTGCATTGTGGGACTTGTAGTTCCTTAACAGCTGGAGAGCCACGGTTGCAGATCCCTGCGCGGATTAGCGCAAAGTATAAAATTTGCAAACAACCTTCCACTGGCGGAAGTGGTCGCAGTTTCCGGGTTCACAAAAGGTATATTACATTCGCTAAGCAAAATAGTTTTAACGTTACTGACTTATATTACATTCCCCTATAACAATTCATTCAGAATTCCTTTATAGAGGTTCTCAGTTTAATTTGATGTTAAGGGAGCTTGTGCTATGGTCTAGAATTAGTCACCTCCCAGGTTCTCAGGTGCAAATGAAATAAAAAGAGACATTAAACAAAAATTTTCAGCTAAAATAAAATATGATTTCTGAGCTATAAAATACTAAAATAATCTGATTTAAGTGCTATTTCTGTATTGCGCCACTAATTAGAAGAAATGTGGATTCCCAAAGAATGCAATTCACAGTTTGCTATGGAGTCATTAGGCCAGGGTCAAATTCTGCTTGCTCAATTGATTCGGTATTAAAGATTCAATGACTTATACATTTACTCTATTTCTTTCACTATGCGCCTAATTTGGCATTCATGATGAAAGAGAAACTTGCAAGCCCCAGCTCGCTCCAACCTCAAATGAAATTCAAATGCCCCAGGATTTAAACAGAGTTATGGTCAACAACTGAGCACTTTATCATAATGACTTAGTTTGTGCATAATTTGGCAAGCTTTAGACAGTTGTATCAGCCTCAAAATGCTAGAGCTTTCAAATCCATGTTGATTAGGAATAATATAATTATTTTTATTTGCATTGCACATCCAGTGTACCAAATACCATAAAATGATGGAGCTCTTCATTATGGAAAGTTTTTCAGTTAGTTCTTAGACAACTATCTTGATGCATGAAAAATTAAAGTCTTGGGCTGACATCTCGAGTGTGCATTCCTTTTAATTTTAAGTCCTTAAACCAACACATTTAGCCACTGACTGAAGCTGCCTTTCTCAAGACACATTTACACTCTACAGCCTATGGACCATTCAGCTGCAACTTTCATTTTCCTTAGAAATCTTAGGGGATTATCAAAGCATCCCAGGCACAACTCATAAAGTGATCTCATACTGAATATGTAAATCCAGGCTACCACAAATTTCTTCCTTCTGAACATATAATAAGTCAAAAAAAATGTTCAGTTGTGAGTCCTGGTACAGGACAAAATATTCATGTACACCCATGCCGAGAAGCTTAATTGTCACATTGTATATGTATATATGTTGGGCATATGCTGCAAGCTTAAAAGAACAGTTACCATATATACTGTACTCGAGTATAAGCCGACCCAAGTACTTTATAAGCCGAGGTACCTAATTTTACCTATAAAAACTTGTAAAACTTATTGAATCGAGTATTAGCCTAGGAGTGAGAAATGCATTTTAGGACATCTTCAGCTAGGGAAGTTGCCAAAAAAAAAAAAGCTGCACCCGTCTTGTCGCCCCAGCGCGCCAGCTGCCATGCTACCATTCACTTCCTACCCTGCCTGCATCTCCCTCGGCTTATACTTGGGTCGCAGCCATTCGAATCAAGCAGCTGATTCATTGACAAAAGTCGAGGAAGACTTTTTCAGCACATTATACTCAAGTATATATGGTAATTGCTAAAGTTAACATAGTCATACTGTGCCTATAAATGAAGCTGATACCATGAAGTTTTTTTATCAGTGTACTCCAGAGGTTGGCCAAAAAAACATTGGAGGGCCAAATGTAGCCCACAGGACTTCAGATAGACAGCCCTTCCTAGCTTAGCCTGCCTATGAGTATTATTATGCACATTCGGTTAAGGGGTCCTCTACCAGCCCAAGGCATCCACAGTCCTCCAGCAGGGAAGATCTATGCCTTTGATGATCCCCCAGTATCTCCCCATCTTATTTATCTGCTAATTAATAACTCACGCTCTGTGCTGCTGTCACTTACCAGCTTTTTGGAACCCATTAATAATAAAATACAAGTACATATGCAATATAAAAGTCTCAGTACAAGGCTGATTGGTAATTAATTCAGATTAATATTACATGGAAGCTCAGAAGACAGGGCATTCTGAATCACAAACCTAATTTTCTGCTTGATGATTTCCCAAAACCTCTAAGCTTTGCTTCTCAACTGTAGCCCAGAGCAGCACACTGATGGCATTTCTAGCTATATTAGTTTATCTGAAGTACTAGCTTATATGTGAATTGTCTTCTCAAGACAACATGTAGTACCATCCAGGTACCTATCCAGCTCACTAAGGCTGATACATTTTGAAAAGAACAAAACATCAGATAAAATGTTCTTAACTGAATTGTATGTCATTGATGAGATATGGAAATAACTGTGACCAAATATTAGTTAGTGGTAAATAATAAATGTTTAGCATATGCACAACCTAATTAATGTTAAAACGGTTTAGGCTGCTTTTTTGAGCACTTTTTGCAATTAACATTTATTATTGTTTATTAGCTGCTAATATAATGCATTTTGTAACAACAGTGCAGCTTGCTGTTTCTATGCACAGTTGGAGACATATGTTTAGAAGGAAAACAGAGAACTGTTCTGATGTTGCTCTGCTCAGAAAACAGATAAAAATGTCAGATGACTTTTCCCACTTTACTGGGTATTAAAGGGCAGATTATATTTTGGGGCTTATTTATCAAAGGTTGAATGTTAGTGTTTTTTTATACCTTGAATAAACTTCAATGAACTTGCATGCAACTTGAATGGTTTCTTATTTGAGAAAAACCTGAATGGAAAAAACCCAATTCTGCAAGTTTGAAGGTGCAAAAAGCCAAAAACTCAAATTACAGGTTTTAGATGGTGTATTTTTGGATTTCAAGATATTTCCAGGGTCGGGGTATAATAAAAATTTGAGGTTTTTTTTCAAGCCAAAAATTTGAGTTTTGACAAATTTAATCAACTCAAAAACTAAAATTTTCTTGGAAGACACAACTTGTACCTTAATAAATAACACCCTTTGTGATTCCAATTGGTCATTCTTTTGTTAGTTTACCAAACACTATTACTTGAGTCATTACGTCTATTCAGCCCATGAACATGTACACACCCAATTTCAAGTAAATTTCAGTCAGTTGGATTTTGTCAAAACTGTCCAACTATACCAAAATGTACCTAGTCTGTGGTTTTCTACAATATGATTTTTACAGCATGCAGTATATTGCTGATTATATTCAGGGAATTACTAATGCTCTAGTTTAATGAATGCAGAAGGTAATTGCATATATGATAAGGGACAATAATGGCAGGAGATATGGGACAATAAATAGCAGGAGATTTGGGACAATAATGACAGTATATATGGAACAATAATGGCAGGAGATTTGGGACAATAATGACAGGATATATGGAACAATAATGGATGGACATCTTGGACAATAATGGCAGGAGATCAGGGACAATAATTGCAGGAGATATAGGACAATAATAGCAGGAGATATGGGACAATAATGGCAGGAGATTTGGGGCAATAATTGCATGAGATATGGGACAATAATGGCAGGAGATATGGGACAATAATGGCAGGAGATTTGGGGCAATAATTGCATGAGATATGGGACAATAATGGCAGGAGATTTGGGACAATAATGGCAGGAGATTTGGGACAATAATGGCAGGAGATTTGGAAATAATGGCAGGAGATATGGGACAATATTAAAAAATAAATCAGCATTTCGTTTAAGACAAAGATAAAGTGTCTATAAAACCATTCTCTTTTGGTGCTACATCTTAGTGAAACTGTAGAAAATGTACCCCACAACAACTGAGCTATGCTAGGGGGCATACAACTGCAATGACTTGTGCCTTGATTTCTTTGTAAATTCTTTTTTAAAAAATGTATTTAGAAATCCTATACAATGAAAATGCAGAGGGCCATGTCTCTCTGACTGAATACTTAGATCAGGCTGGAATAGGAACATTGTATGCCCTGTTCAAACCTGATCTGAGCATTCATCCTCAAATTGACAATTAATTTCAAGAGCAGCTTTGTGAAGTTGCCAGAATTAGGAGAACCACCTGCTTTCACCATGACAAATTGGCTGCAGTGCTTACAGATGAGAGGAAGGAATCAGTAACTGGCTCTCATGCAATTCTTTGAGTAAATGCTATCATGGTGAGCTAAACTGCCTAATACCATCAGCTGTGATGCCTCTGATCCCATACTTGATATATTGGCTGCTAACTGCAACATAGGGCTGACAGAATGGATACTGAGTTTACAAAACAGTCTCCGTGCACAGATGTCAGATACAGCCACAACTCAATATCTTGGTTCTAGACTAAAATATAGGAATAGTATAAGAAAGAATGAGTAAAGAATACCAGTGTTGTTTTGCTATTTGAACTGATCAATGAAAATTTTATATGGTCATTGTGACTTAAATGCTTTCTCTTACAGATGAACCTGATCTAACCAAACCAGAGGCCATGCAGTAGTATTGAGTGATAATGTCAGTAGTTTGGTCCTATAGGTCCATGGAGTCTTGCGTCAATGTCAATTTAAAGTGAGACTGATCCTTTCCTATCAAGAAAGAAATGAGGAACTGCCATTTTTGTATTACATCCCACACCCACTCCTCTACCTCAGTGTTACACTCTTGCCTTTTGCACTTCTGGATCAGTTATATTGGGTAGGGAAGGGCACTGTTTAAATAATATCAAGCCTATATTGCACTGCCAACTCAGCCCAGCATGACTGATGGATCTGGCATTTATTGAACTATATAATTATCTCATTAGGGTGTCAGAGCTGAAAGGCAAAAGTTATCTAGAGGGTGGGGAATATATTTAAAATAAAATAGTGATACTGACATACAGTAGTTCTTACAGTACAGGCATGGCACTTGTTATCTATAGACCTAGGGTTTTTTTCCAGACATGGGCTCTTTACATGATTTTGATCTCCATACCTTTAGCCTGCTAAACAATCTTTAAACATGATTGAAACCCAAATAGGCTTGGCTTCACTAAGAATTAATTATATATTAGTTGGGAACAAGTACAAGGTACTGTTTTATTATTAAAGAGAAAATGAGAAAATAAAGAGAAAAACAGAAATCATGTTTTAAAAATGTAATTATTTCATTAAATTGATTCTGTGGGAGATGGCCTTCCTGTTATTCCAAGCTTTCTGGGTAACGGGTCTCTGGATAAGGGATCCTATACCTATACCATTTATAGGCATGAGTCAGTATCTGTTTAACCTGAATACAGCAAATAAGAAATAGAAATTTTGGTCATCCACCGATGTAGCTCTTGATTGTAAAATCCAAGCAAGGAACAAGATGTTCTGTAATATTTATATAACAATAAGGGAAATCAGACATCAGCGCTGACATATGCCAGGGATACAAGGTAGTTTGATCAGACTGAGATTGCTATTAGGCAGCGTGGCTATTGACTGACAGTGATATGCCCTAATTTTAACAGTACTATAGCAGGCAGAGCCCTGGAACATGATGTGCATTCAGTCTGTGATGTTGGGTTCAGTGAGTACTGAAAAATTGTACTTTGCTGTAGTGGAAAAGCAAAATCCTAAGACGCCTGTGCATCGAGAGGATCAGTGGCATTTAATGGATGAAATTGCAGCTCTCTGCATCCAAAATGAGCATCGTATGCGTTAATCTGTTTATGTGACTCCTGGAGTCTGACGCACGTAAAGGATCTGAAATGACGTTGCACGCATTTTACCTAACTTCTCCTGAATGGAGTTTAGATGAATAATAATCTTTAACACGGTTTATATTTCCCTGCACAATACAGAGACCTTTTCTGCTATAATGAAATTCTCCATTGAAATGTTAATACAGCTCAAAATTGTTTTGTGGTTTTTTTTTTGGTTTCATGTTTTTATCTGCCATTGAGCTGAAGCTGTTGCACAAATACTGGCAATAACAGGAAGGTGGGAGAAATACAAAAAAAATAAAAAGTGTTTTTATCAATGCAGTAGAATATATGAATATTTTAAGATCAGTGTGATGTCATATCTGTACAGGCATGGCCATATAAATGTTCTGATCTGTGTACTGAAATCCTTATTAAGCATTATAAAGGACTACAGCTGGCATGATACTGACCCATTCACAACGTCTTTGCAGTAATGCAGTGCTCCTAGCTAGAGCCATATTTATAAAGCCTGTAAAATGTGTTACACCAAAACGTACAGGTTAAAAAAATGGTTTTACACCTCACCGGGCCTCTGTGTAAACTATTAGAATTAAGGAGCAATAAAAGGTAGAATCACTGAGGGGTGCCAAGTGATTGATGTCACTAACTTCTGATCCTAGACTGGTGCACCTCTTCTTTAAAAAGAAGCACATGCACAGTACATTCACTCTGCACACAAGATGGCTGGGACCAAGGAAAATATGGTCGCAAAAAAAATACCCAAGGGCATTTTTTAAAGAGGTGCACAGACCCAGGGTCAAAAGTAAGCCACTAGAATCAAAGGGAGGTCTAACTTGGCGTCGCTCAGTGATTCTACATCTCCATCTTTCTTTTAATAGTTCAGGAAAAGAAAACATTCTTGTTGTAAAAGGGCATTTATAACATAGTTGTGCTCTCTGCACTTTTTGCCTTATGGCAAATATGTTTATGTAACTTGTATACTTTTTTTTACATGAATACTGTGTACCAAAGGGTTACCTGATCATCTTTCAGGGGGATTCATTGCAACTGGAAGGGTACAACAAAGACTTTGAACAGAACAGAGTCCCTTTTGGGTTTTTTTTTTTTTAGGCTATGTCTACTTTTCATTAGATAATCCCCAGAATTTATTTCCTGAACGGAATATTTGAGTTTTTCAGAGGCAAATGTTAAGTGGGCTTTTTGTTGCACATTGCATGCTGCATTTATCTTTGCAATTGTGGCCTCTTATCTCTTGTTGTCATTTAGTGTGAAGGAGTATTCAGGCCTAAAACAACAGGACTGGATAATTATCGTTGTCATTATGTGGGGTTGGCTGATGTCACTGCAAGAACCCTAATTGTATCGACCATAATGAAATAAGATCACTTTGCCCAAGGAAAGTGGAACAAATTTCATATTTATTCATATTGATAAAGCCTCTCCAACTTGAGCTGAAATGGCACTCACTAGTGTGACTAAGCATTGATTTTGCTACTAATCTAAGGGGGTGAGGTTACTTTGCCTTGAACTGGATAATTATGGTCTGCAGCATTCAGTACACTTTGTCAAGATAAATGACATTTTGTTTCCCTAATTACCTAAAATTGATGTCCTTAATTAGTAATTCAAATAGGAAAAATGAGCACATAATATTAAAGGATGTTACAATCAACATGCATACTGTATTAAGGTTTAGCATATTATTATTAAATGTCTCACATAGAGTAAAAGCGTGCCTGGTACAGGGATGAAACACAAAGGTTTCAGCATCAAAAAGCCACCTCAATTGTACATCAAGAATAATTTTAGAATGTAACATTTGCATTTTAAATACAATATATTTGAGTTGCATTTTCAAACTGCTTCCAAAAATACACTGCAGGGATACCTGGGTGGATGGTTTAAAAGCCTCCTAATTAAATTGTTAGATCCTCAAAAGCTCTCTTTGTAAACTCCAGCAAGGAGCTTATAGCATTGAAGGCTTTGGATAAATACACAGTAAGCGACTGATTTCTTAACTTTTACAAAGATAAATTCCTGCTGTGACTCTTGGAACACAGGGCTCATTTGTTATGTTTTGTGGAAGAACTTGCCCAGTGGTGGAACCTCATTGTCTCAAATTGAGGCAGTATGAGACCACCAGAGTAAACACTGCCAAGGACACACCAAAGCCACAGTTGGATAATATAGCAACTGCATTAAATATATATATTAAATCTAGTTGGATAGACTAATGAATACATTTACAGATTATTGCCAATGCTGAAATTGTGTAAGCCAATATTTCATATGCAACTGGAGCCCAATAGATGTAAAGCACAGCAGCAAAGAGTGTATTTTTCACGGTGTAGCAGAACAATGGCAGATCCCATACTAGTATGCCAACAGAAGACAGCACACTTTACAACCATTCAAAGTTTGTAATTAATATTGCTTAGAATAAAATTTTCTATCCAAAAAAGAGAATCTCTTTGAGCAAGGGATAACCATAACCCTTTAGGTTCACATATGTTCATTTCATCAGTATTCAAGGGATGACTTCACATTATATATTTATTATTTACAAATGTTGCTATCTTGCAAATGTTTTGGGAACTCGGAATGGGGCAGTTAGTTTAGCTATAGCTGAGACAATGTTTTTTGGTTGACAGGACTGCAGGATCTCTGGGAGATACTATAATATGTTCATCTGAGGGGAATAATAAGAAAGAGGCAGAACAACACTCTGTAAAGATGTCCTTCAGTGGCCACGACAAGGGGGAGAATAAAAGTGATGTGGATGGTAAATGTGAGAATATTGCAATTGGATTTTTCAGCTGTCAGGGCCATGCCTACTTTTAACTTTCTTATAAAGGAACTTTATGTTTCTGGAAACATTTTTAAAACAAGAACATTTCATTTCTCCAGAAAGCAATATCCATTGTCTGTTCTCTCTGTAAATCTTAGTGAAAGTGAAGTTCTAAAATTATATAAAAAATTCAATATAAGTTTCATGTGATTTACTGGCCCAGCTGCAAAATATCCTTGTAGAATATATTTCAATGTTGAAGTATGATGCCACTAGCCTAGCTGAATGCTAAAAGCCCACAACTAGAGGTCTAGTGCTCAGTATGGCAGCAAGAGAAGGTCTAGAGTAAGGTTGTTGTGAAGACCTCCTATTATTTTTGTTCAAAATTATTCTTGACTTTAGTTTAGGAACTTTGGTTTACCTCCAAAATCAGAGCTGAAAAAGGAGTGTGGAAACTGTTGTTTCTTGTACTTGTAGTTCAGATTAATTCAAAACTGAACAGTTTTATTGCTGGAGAAAATATAAAAATATTGTAAGAGTTTCAAGTCCAATTATCTATGGATTTATACTTTATTACCCCAGTGTAAAGTCATATTTATATTTTTTGGTCAAAAAATGTTTACTTAGTATAGATCTAAGCAAAATCAAAAGCAATAAGATCCATGTTAGCTTAGTGAAAGGTTAGTAACATCTCCAGCACTGGTGCTGGAAGAATAAACAACCAAGTCTTTCAGTTCTGGAAGCTTGGTTGATATTCGATAAGATAATAGGATGTGCAATGGGCAATTCATTTTACTGTGTGTTTGTGTAGGCAACTACAGGAAAGAACCAAACTTATCATGTACCACCAAAATCCATTGCACGGAACTGATAAAGATGGCGTGCTTTTTGCAGTTTTAGTAGTCTTTGATAAATCATATTAATAAAGTATACCATGACAAATGAAATAGCAGTAGTAAGGTTCTAAGTCTTGTGTCACAGCTCCATACTACAATAGAAGCTTGGGATGTTATAATGGTAAATCTGCACCATGTCAGTAAGACAGAACCCCAAGAAAACAACAAGTTGAAGTCTCTTCTGTTATAAGGAGAACCTTTGTTAATTCTGGACTTTACCAGTGTCCTATTGGGGGCTGGGAACATTCTGCAGCAAACAGGGAACCTATAAACCTCAGAGATCTGTCTAGCAAATTAGAAGCTACAGACAAGGAAGAAGCAAAGGGGAGTTCAAAACAGATCAGGGCAGGTGGCAAGCATCATAAACAAAATACTGGTTATATGCCAGAACCAGTTTTTGCAAGGCAACAAAAGGAAATTGGGAAGAGGCCAGAAGATGCCAAAGCTGAGCAGAGAGAATGACGAAACAGCACCAAATTCAACGCAGAGGGGCTGATTTATCAAAGGTTGAACAGGTTTTTGTTAAACCTTGAATGAACACGAATGACCTCAAAACCCAAATGGTATCTTACTTAAAGGTAAACTCCAGCTTCCAAACCAAAATTTGATAAAGAGGCCCACATAACAAAGAGACCCCTAATATACTGATCACAGTTACCTGTTTCTTAAAAAAAATTGGAATAAATGCCATTTGTTATGCAGAAATCCGGCTTTTTAACAGTTCTTCTCTTTTTGCATCATTTGAAATCTTGGCAGGGAAGGAGGGACTAAACACCGATGTTACAAGTTGTAACAACTTACAAACAGCATGCAGGAACTACATAACCCTCAATACATTGCACTGTGATGTTCCTTTCCTTAATGAAATCAGGTGTGCAGGGAATTGTGGGTTTAGAAGATGCACACTGAGGACAGCTGGCTGCCGATACAAAGTAACAGTTGTCAACTATGTCAGCAAATATCAGAAGGAGAACAAGGGGATAGGCTTAGGGAACTAATTAAAAATCATGAAAAGTTTGCATATTTTTTAACTGATGTATATTGCAAAGTTGAATGAAATTATGTTTACTTTTCTAAAAGCTTAAGTTATGTTTTTGTGGAGTTCCCCTTTAAGAAAAAAATAGAATCGCAAAAATTCAAATGTGAGAGTCCCGCAGCCTGAAAACGCTGAGGTTTCTGTGAAAAAAAACTTGAATCAAGCTCTATTTGAGTTTTATGCCAAAACCCTCCAAAAAAACTTGAACCTCTTTAAATGGTTCCAGGGCCCTCGCCATTGACTTCTACAGTACCCAGTTAGGTTTTTAAGTGGTTTATTTTCAGTTTAGAGCTATTTTTTGGGTGGGATATAATAAATCCAAAAAAAAAACCACAAAATTTTTAATTTTTGTGGAAAAAAACAACTCTGCCCCATAAAGCAAACACTGTACACTGTCAATAGAGTAAAGTCACATGCCAACCAGGCATTTCAGTAAGCACATGCACACCCCCGGCACAACACCACTGAGTGCTTCTGGGGAATGGATGGGTCTCCCAGGTAAACTTACAATCAGACTCTAAATACCATAGGTTTATTAATAAAAAATGTCAAAATATCTTTAAAATATTAATCTCCATGTAAATATACACAATATCAATGTCTTTTTTAGTATCATGATCAATTATGATTGCATGCTTTTTTTTTGTTATACTTTCCCATGAGAATTAACTTGTCACATGTAATAAGCACAAGGGGTGGGGGGGTCAGTAAAAAGGTTTATCATTATTTTAAGCATCATATGCTTTGCCTTTTTTTCCCACCCATTGGGTGCTGTATATTTTTGCCAGCGCCTTATATTGAAAATGATATAAACAGGTAACAGATAGAATCCAACATTCTTGCTCAACAAACACATAAATATTTTCAAACATTGGGAAACAAGGGAAAGAACTAGAAATGAAGAAAAGAGGCGAGACATTGCAATGCCTCTGTGATTTCAGCGGAAAGCTGTTGTCTTCTGACTCTGAACTCTTTCTGAATTCTGTAATGTTCAGGGGAAGTCTGAAGTCATGAAAAGCAACAAGCTAAATTTGCTGGTTTTCCTTTCTGAAATAAAAAGGCTCCGGAGAGTGATATGCATTCATTCCGAATTCTGCAAGTTGCCTTTGAGGGCAATGGACAACATTTTTGAAAACTCAGAGGTTCCACGGCACTGAACCAGGTTGGAAATCAATTGTTTCTGTCAAGACAGGGAACAATATACAAACCACTGTACAAATAAGCATTACTGACACACATAGGTCTACCTGGGAAATAAAAAAAAAAACATTAATCAAGAGTAACTTAGATGTATCAGGGTTACTGCACAGCAAATAAATATTTTATTGTATTTTAGGGCTCTGTTTGAATGGACCATGCCAATTAAAATCACAGCTGAGCTATGAGGAAATTAATTTTGTTAAGTTAATGTTGGAAAGAGACACCTGGGTGCAAAATTTACTGGGCCTCTGCAATGCATCACTTCCTATCTTTTTACCAAAATCACTCCACAAGGGGCTAGGGTTGCCACCAATAATATAAATAAATACTGGCCAGCTTATGATGGAAGCAGGCCTATGATATTGAGGGGTGGTGCAATATCAAAGGACGTAGAGTGTGGTAAAGGGATAAAGTTGTGATCGATGGGTGGGGCAATAAAATTGATGGGAGATGTATGTGTACTATCAGGGAACGAAAAAGGTAAGAATGAGTAAAAAACAAGAAGTCATTAGAAATTTACCAGCAAGTGAGTACATAATTTGTAATATCATCCCTGACCTGGGATACAATTTTGCTGGTGCTGACAATACTACCACTAGTCTCTATGAAGGGGGGGGGGTGCTGATGTAGCCACACTCCTTTTCCCCTTTGTAGCTATGTCATTGTGTGCTGTAGGCATTTACAAGAAGCAAATCTGATATGCTTAGTAATTATATGTCCACTATCACAAGAGCTAAAGTGACCCTGATCTCTGTAAACATTTAGCACTAATATACAGCACTAGGAAAGCTGACTATTTGTGGCTGGAATTCTTTAGTTTTTAGCTTCTATAAAGCCGTTTTTGCAGCTATGGATACCCATTTACTCCTGGTTTCAGTCTGGCTTCTGCTATGGAAATCACAGAGGCATTGCAATGTCTCACCTCTTTTCTTCATGAAACAATTCTAGAGAATGTATTCTATTCAACCCCCTTGGATGTTGCTCCCAGTAACCTCAAAGCAGGTGCTTGTCTTTTTGTTTTTTTTTTTTTCAATTGTTTAACAAAACATACAAAAGTAGGGGAAACAGAGGGAGAAAGGGGGCAGCAAACACTGGGGAAAAAGCAGTTACAGTATATCATTTGTGCATAAGTCTAAGTCTATGTCTTCCTGTAGGCTGCCGGTGCACATAAGGGCTACAAATAATCACAGCCTATAATCTGTACCCTCTGGAACCTTTTCATGCTTCTGTTGCTCTCCAACTTTTTTTTTTTGATGTTTGAATGTGGCTCACAGGTAAAAAAAGATTGGGGATCCCAGATCTAAATGCACTTTGGTTGTAGGGTTAGGGCTGTAAGAGGAATAATATAATTGGTAAAATAAATTGTTACTGTTTTCCTGCTGAAACCTTTTAAAATTGATGTGAATTTCTTTAGAGCTTTGACCTCTAGTCCAACCACTCCAACCTTCGGGTCAGTCCAAACAAATTAGAAAGTATAATGTTTATATCAGTATGTTTAAACCATATCACAGAAAAGTACATGGCTGTTTATAATTCAATGTTTTCAAAGCAGTTTTTAGAAAATGGTTTGAAGGTATCACATGACTGCATCACACAAGATTCTCACAATAGAAATGGCACTTCCCTACCGTATTTTTAATTATCTCCCGAACATCCATTAAATGAGATTGTAGCTTGGAATTCAAATTCTGCTTTAGTGGTATGTATTTATAAAAAAAAAACTAATTACAAATGAAAAGAATCAGTGTCTATAGCACAAAAGAGGCAAGAGTCATCATTTAAAAGATAAAAGCATGAAATTGTACACATAATTAAACAGAATTAGCATCTTTTGTAAGTGAGATTGGTGTGGAGAAATAGAAAATGGTGTTATCAAAAGCAACCGAGCTGAGAAATTGATGTGGAATATTATATTTAAATACAGATATGCAACAGATGTCAGAAATATTACTGAGTTAAAGGGCAACACATGTGAAAAAATAAACCAATCACAGTAATAAGACTCACTGGACAGATTTAATCCGGTGTCGCTGGTCTCTAGTGGTAGGATACTCAACCACAAACAAAATCATGTAAATCAAATGTAAACACTTTTATTAAAAACTGTTCTGGAGGCATGAATGGTTGGTGTAATACATTGCAGCATTTTATGAATTTGGCCGGTGTGATAATTATTGCAACATATTGAACCAACAATTCCTGTTTCATCAAAAAAGAAAATGATGTAAAACTTTTTAAATTATTAGCTTCAAACAAACTCTGTGGGAGGTGACCTTCGCATATGGGACAGTATGTGATTTGGGGGTAAGCAGTTGATAGATTTAGGGGGGGGTGTTTACTAAACTCAAATTTATTTTTAATAATTAAATTTTTATTAAAGTGTAAAAAAAGCTGTATAATAGAAGTCCTTCTGAAATTAAATATGAAATCCGAATCTTTTTTCCATTAAAACATCCATACCTATAATATAAATGCATTTAATGATGTCAATCACATATTGCCTGCCCCTCCTCTATGCCTGAGGCATAGAGGCAGGGCAGGAAATTACTTTCACTTTCCATTTCCTACGTCACTGCCCTTCTCACATTCCCCCGTCCTGCTCACAGTCTATAATTGTGTAGCTTGTAGGCATGGTCATCAAGTCCCATTCTGGCACATCAACATGATTTTAAAGGTGTTACAAAGCTTATCTTAATAAAATTGTCAACAAAATAGCAGCTGCCTGTGGATGTGAATTCCAAGGAAGATTTAAATAATTGATATAATACAAGAAAAGTTTATTTTGCTAAACAAACATAATATATATATATATATAAGAATATGGAATTTTTTCTTAGGTTGACAGATCCCCTTTAAAATAAAGTTGACCTAACTCCCATCCATGAATGTAACTTATTTTTCAAAAAATCAGCAGGAATAAATTGGGGATGGAATAGTCTCTACAAAATTGTGCGATAATTCAAATTGTACATATTTTTTTCATTTGTAGGCCGAATCTCTCGCCCACCCTGACTTGGGGCAGCTGGGAAACTGACATAATGGGGCAGATTCACTGAAGCGCGAAGCGTCTAACGCTAGCGCTAATTCGCCAGCGTGATGTCAAGTCGGAACTTCGCAAATTCACTAACACCGGCTCTGGTGAATTTTCGCTAGCGAAGTAGATAGACTTGCGGAACTTCTCACCCTTACGCCAGGCGAAGTTGCGCACTGACGAAGGATCGTAACTTTGCAAATTCACTTTCACTGAGATGAACATTTTGCTCAACGCTAGCACTTACGCTAGACGTTACTTCGCCTGGTCAGACCATGATAGATCGATAATTTTTTTGGGGGGTTACCCTCCTTCCCCCCTACATTTCCTAACATATGGCAACACAACTATACAGGGGGCACATGTAGGGCAATAGGACAACTTTATTTTATTTATTAAAGGTTTCCTGGGCTTATGTAGTGGAATGTAGTGGCTGTAACATATACTTCTATTATAAGTTAAAGTTCCCGCCATTTGCAAATTAGGCTTCGCTAGTGTAACAGCACTCTGCCTAGCGAAGTAAAACTAGCGCAACTACGCTACCACTCGCCGACCTGAGCGTAAATTCGCACTTTAGTGGATTTGCGTAGCACTGGTGAAAATTCGCCTGGTGAAGTGCTGCGAATGCTAGCGAAGCCTACGCTGGCGAATTTTCGGATCTTAGTGAATCTGCCCCTATGTCTAGCCCCATGTCAGATTTCAAAATTGAATATAAACAAAATCTGTTTGCCCTTTTGAAAACTGGATTTCAGTGCAAAATTCTGCTGGAGCAGCACTATTAACTGATGCGTTTTGAAAAAAATGTGTTTTCCCATGACAGTATACTTTTAATGTGTGTCCAAACTGGTGTATGCTAGGATGGAAAAAGAAACGGGACACTCAACCACATTTAACTCTTGGGTTTGGTTATAAGGGGTTACCTAATATTATACTAAAAACATGGGCAGGCTGTGATCCACATGTGGGCAATCCAAATGGTACGAAACACTAATGGGATCTCATGTTCCAGTCCCCCAGGAACCATCCTTCATAACTGGTGGGTATAGGCTGGCCCTGTTTGGTATTATTAGGAAGCATGCATCCTTATAACCCATATGTGAGTTATGAGGGTGTGAATCTTATGACACAGGAGATATGGATCCTTTCCTATAATCCATTTTTTTCTACTTACTATCCCCCCCGGACTGGCCCAACTTCTTTGCCCAAATAGTGTGATTCCAAATTGTCTCAGAAGACAGATTGGATGTCACCTTTCCACAGCCCCCCTGGTGAGATATACAATCAAGGGTCTCTGTGAGAGCCTGAGACCGAATGTTTCCCATGTTAACTGCAATACTGCCCTGGCATGACAGAAGTGGGAATTTTGGCTTCACTTAACTTCACCAAAGGTTGCCTCACTTTGCCAGGTGAATTTTCACAACACATCTCCATATTTACTAAATAAAGTTCATTTTTTCAAGAAAAATGTGGTGAATTTTCTCCTGGCGTGAATTTTTTTTGAAAATTTCGGCAGTATATTTCCCCATGCCATAGTATTGTAGAAAATTCTCTCGTGAATTTTCCCTAAAGAATTTTCGCCATGTAGAAAATTAGCATGGAAAGGGCAAGGATTGTGACTTAAAAGTGCCTGCTATATCTTTATAATGGAAGTTCTCCAGCCTTTACCTGGCGAAGTACACTTTGGCAAAAAAATTAGCTTAGATAAAGTTCAAGATTTTCGCCTGAGAGAAAATTCACCTGCGAAAATTCACTTTGTGAAACGGTGCTAAAGTTCTCTAATCGCTTTTTAGTAAATTGGCGAATTTGCTGCTCATTGTCATTTTGGTGAACTTTTGCCAAAAAAAAACACAATTCGCTCTAGTAAATGTGCCCAAGTGTTTGCTAATCAAGCCATTCCTTTCCTTTTTTTGGTATTAGACAAGAGATTGATCATTTTGAATGCAATGTTGCATAGTTCTGCTTTGTACAACTCCATACAAAATAAATCATCATGCAGGATTATACAGTTCGGCTGGCATGGTACAGCTCTTTCTTTCTTATTATTGCCATTGCTTTCTGCAATAATATTCTTTGTAGCATCTCTTTTGATAAAATCACACGGAGTACATCCAATCAGTCGGTCTTTGGATACTGTATCAGGCAAGTTTCTGATAAATATCTTCTTTGCTTTCACATTTATTCTCCCTTTTTATGTTAATGCTGCATTCAGATATTGGTATTATTCAGATGAGTATTATGCATTGTTTGGGGCTGTAGAAGTTATAATCAAACCATGAAATTGTCGGCGATAATACAGTTGTTTTTTTTTTTACTCTTTTTAGACTCCTGGTCTTTCTACATCAAAGAAATAAAACAGAACTCAAAAATTGGGAAAACTTCATGGAGAGTGCAGCTTGTTCTGCGCTGGAACAAACCTTTATACCATATTTTACTGCTTGGTGAAACAATATATGATTATAAAATCAGACTCTCATTGGCCCAATGTCAGGCAAACTTATTGTGCATGTTATTATAGCTGCCTTCACAGATTCCATGGAAAGAAAGTATTATATAATTATCATTTCTTTCTACAGAGCCAGCAAGTTATGCAGCACTTGTAGGGACCTTACAATAATTTAAGAAACAAAGGTTACTGAATAGAAAATAGGATAATTAACACAGGGAAGGGACTGTGACTGTGAAATGGTAGGCATAGTAGGGAGAGATGGTGCTTATAGTAACAGTGGGATTATAGTAACAGTGTGTTAATAGTCTCTGGTAAGGGACTGTGACTGTGGGATAGCAGGTATAGTAGGGAGAGATGTTGTCTATAGTAGCAGTGGGATAATAGTCTCTGGGAAGGGAGTGTGACTGTGGGATAGCAGGTATAGTAGGGAGAGATGGTGCCTATAGCAACAGTAGGATAATAGTCTCTGGGAAGGGAGTGTGACTGTGGGATAGCATAGTACAGAGGCATTATACCTGCTATAGTAGCAGTGGATAATAGACTCTGGGAAGGGACAGTGGGGGATTACTGCTTCTAGAGTTGTAACCTCTCCCAGCTCACAAGAAGCTTAATTTGATTCCAAAGACCTTGGTCAGGGGAGAAGGCACTATAACATAAAGAGTTAATTTCAGCCCAGTAGAGAAAAATAGATTGTAGGAGGATTTAGATTTAGATTAGATTATAAATAATATCTCCTTTTGGGCTCAACAAGGAATAAATTGCTCAGTTCTTATCAATAGAATTCCCTTTCAGGTACATACAGTATTTTCTCTAATGCCAAACACCGTATTTAAAAGGGAATTTTGAAAGATGAAACCTATAAACTGCTCTTCTAAAATAAAAGTGATGATGATAAAAATGTGTAAAAGATTTATTTTAACGCTGTATGATTTAATAATGGTTATCTTTATTCTGGCTTCCTCCTCAGCTGACAGAAATTAGATGGTTTCCAAGCAAACATCAAAGAGATATCTTAGAGAAAATGACATTCACTTTTACTCTTCTCTTCTTTGTAGTTTAACTCAAAACAAGTGTGAAATTGTGCCCGCCAAGTGGCAAATGATGGAATATAATCCAAGTTTCTCCAAGTTATATAACATACAGTACCAAATAGCAGTCAGTAAATAGGAGTTTAAAATGGTCATAGTAGTTTACAGAAAACTTCTGTATGAATAAATCAAAAATCAGTATTTAATCAATATTTTTGTATATCACCTACAAAATATGGTTTCAGCCCTCTAGTGCTCCTAGTACCTTTGAGAGCCTATAAAAAAGAAGGTATCTATTCCTTAATAGTGGTGGTCATGTGAGTTGGATAGTGGAAGAGCAGACTAAGGTGAGGAAGAGTCCTTAAAGGAGAAGGAAAGCTACTGAGGCAGTTTATTACCAATAGATTAGCCAGAGTGCAAGCTATAACACTACATTTATTCTGCAGAATGCTTTATCTTAATATAGTTAACAGCTCTAGATACACTCTCTGTTTGTTTAGGATAGCAGCTGCCATCTTAGCTTGGTGCAAGAGTCTTTACCTGCTGGCTCATAGCTCTGGGTTCAGATTACTGATGTGAGGGGAGGGGAGAGGGGAAGAGGAGCAAACTGAACATGCTCAAGCCCAAACCCTGGAGGTTTAAGCTGAAAACAGGAAGCCTGATACAGAAACCCATGTATTAGTAAAGTGCGGGCTGGGCCGATACGCGCAGCAAGTGGGAGTTAGCCAGAAACACAGCAGAGCCAGCCAGAGAGAGGGGTCCGTACATGGGGTAGGCTACAGAGAAGGTACGTACCGACCCCCAAGCTTTGCACCCTAGGCACGTGCCTACTTTGCCTACCCCTTGTATCAGCCCTGCTTATGGCTCCTGCTTTGTACTGGTGTGTTTGGCTCAGCCTGTGACCTTGACTATTCTCTCATCTCCTGAATCTGTACCACCTCTCCTGATTGGTATTCCTGATTACGCTTCTTGTTCTCAGTTCCAGTACTATGTTTGGTTCCCTTGCCTGCCCAGAGCTCTCTCCCTGATCCCTTCACACTAAGACCTGGCAGGACCTGAATAGCGGAGGGCTCCTCACAAATCCAAAAGGTGGTTGTTATAGGTAGAAGAGTGAGCCATGACCTTGGAATTAGCTCTGGATTTGGAAATCCGTTCTTAACAGAGAGTTTTAAATTTAGTAGGGGTAATTAGCTGAGCATTTGTTTCACTGAGCAAAAAAGTTGAATATAGTAGTGCATTTTAGAATGTTGGAATATTAGAGTGCTGAAGAATAACTCAGAGTAGAATCAATTGTTTTGATGATTATATGAGTGAAGCAACTTGTTGTTGAAATCCATTATGAAAATATCTCCAATATTATTATTATTTGAGAGAAGTGAGGCTGAGATGTATATATATATATATATATATATATATATATCCAGTGTATGCACTCTTACCGGGCTTCAGTCAATGCGGGTGCGTAGATCAATGTCTTAGATACATCAGTAAAAGGACTCGCACTCTAAATTATTGTGTGGGCCGAAAAGTTGGATATGCATTGAAGAATAAATAATACGATCACTCACAAGAATTTGGAGTGCGAGTCCTTTTTAAATTTTTTAATTTAAGAGTGAGAAATATAAAATATAAGTACCTTTTTCTGTCTGTCTGTGGCAATATGAGTTAACAAGGCTCTTTTAAATCAGCTGATCCACCTGACCTGAAATATGTTCAACTATAATAATAATATTCACCCTGCAGCTGATCAGTATTACTACTAAAAATGCACCGAATCCACTATTTTGGATTCGGTCGAACCCCCAAATCCTTCCCAAAAGATTCGGCCGAATACTGAACCGAATCCTGATTTGCATATGCAAATTATGGGTGGGAAGGGGGAAAACGTTTTTACTTCCTTGTTTTGTGCCAAAAAGTCACGTGTCTCCGGGAGAGAGAGGCTGAGGGGGAGAGACGCTGCTGGAGAGAGACGCTGCTGAATGGGGAGAGAGGTGAGAAGACAGAAGCTGCGGGAGAGAAAGGCTGAGGGTGAGTACGAAACAGGAAGTCGGGTCTTGGAAGAGAGACACAGCAGTGCGCACGTAGAGAACAACAAGGAGACTAAAGAAGAAGATGGTGGAGACCCCTTGGACGCCGTGGGACAGTGCCGGTTTGAGGTTTCTCCAACATCTTACAGAAACAGCAGGAAAGATCAGCATATTGTAGGTAAGTAATGTTTATGCATTCTTTTTTTAAAATAATTAAAAATGGGGTTACTGTCCCTTTAAATGCGTATTAGTTTGATTTTATCTAGCAACTTTCCAACTTCAAGGGTTGGTATGTCCAATGTAT
>CM044435.1:117180085-117190792 GCA_024363595.1 Xenopus borealis | reverse complement strand
TGCGTATCTTGTCGGCGCTATACAAATAAATGATGATGATGATGATGATGATGATGATCTAAAGTCATCTTAACTCATTTAATGCATTTAACCTTTTTATTAGTATACCAAAGCACCATTGTTCACAATGATGAACTCTTTAATTAGATGGGAGGCTGTAACGCAATTTTCTGTGTTAAAAGAGACAAGTGTGAAGTCTGAGTTTTGTTATTCTGTGTCAAACACACAATCCAAAGTGGCTTCATCTGTAATTTGCACAGGGGTGTAGGAGGAGAGATGACACCCCATGGAATTACTGTTACATTGTGATTACAGTAGAACCCCCGTTACATCCCCTGATTTTAAGTTTTCCCTCATTTTACACTGTTTTGTTGTCCCACCTATATATTCTACATTATACATTTCCCTGATTTTACATTTTCCTGGATTTTACACTATTTTTTCCTGGTCTCCTGAACAACGTATAATGGGGCTTCTACTGTATCTGTATCGCCAGGCATCAAAGTGATGGTAAATATACAGTGATGGTTATAGGCTACTTGCTATTCGCAAAGGGAGATCTTATTGAATCAGTACCCAGCAGGTGACACTTGGCTGCAGGGCAGTTTAAGAGATTTTCACTTTGGGCTTCAGCATTTAAAGGGGCCAGTCACCTTAAGAAATATTTCAGAATCCTATTTTATGACGTTAGTCAAGCAAAATAAACTTCACTTAAGGCCCCCATCCACAGGCTGAAAAAAGCTGCCGACAGACCAAGTTGGCAGCTTATCGGCCCATGTGTGGGGCCCTCCAATGGGCTTCCCCAATCGATATCTGGGCGGTATCTGTTGGTTGACGCAGTCCAGCGGGAACCAATATTGCCTCCATTCTGATTCGATCATTGTCCTCAAACGAGCGGATATCCCTATGTTTGGCCAGCTTTACACTATAAAATTATTTAAATCTTGTCTTTTTTTTTTAACCTTGAAATTCAAAGTCACAGTAAGCAGGCAGGTGTCATTTTGTCGACACTGTTATTAAGGCAAGCTTTGAATCATGCCAGAATCTTGTTTATGTGCCAGAATGGGGGACCTGATACCCCTGCCCATACAATTAGATGATAAGGAGTGAGAGAGAATGTGAGGAGTCTAGGGACATCTAGAAAGTGCTAAATGGAAAGTGAAAGTAATTGCCTGACCTAACGCATAGAGGAGGGTAAGACAATATATGATTGACAGTTAAGAATTTTAAAGAAGTTTAAAACAGGCAAAAGAACACAAAGAATTTGGATTTCCTGTTTCATTTGAAAAGGACTTTTATTATACAGCTTTTATGGCTGGGTGACAGATCTGCTTTAATCTCCAATTTGGTCTCAGCCTAACTACAGCTTTCATTGGCCTTGGACTTACTGTTTACCCAAAAATGTTACAACATTTGTCTTCAGCTATTAAACATGAATTTGCCCTCAAGCAGCAATAAAATGGGACACTTACAATATAATGCCATGGAAATACCCCATTATCCTTCTTATTACCTATCAGGTTCAACTGAAACTAAATAGTCTTGCTAGCTGTATTTCACAAAAGCCATCCCTATAGCTGATGTTATCAAATTTTGCCACAATAGAGATGTTTCTGTATAATGCATGTAATGATGTCTGCATTTCTGCCAAGCACTATTCCCCAATTTCACTGCTCGTTAGTATTTTGGCTTTGCATCATTGCTGTACGCTAATCATTCTCGATTGATTTCAATAAAATCCTCTTGTGTGATCCCATCATATTCATGTTAATACACATCGGACATGTGTTTGATGAAATACATACAGTAGTGTATTTTGTGTCATCATACCAAGATAATGAATATAATTATGCCATATGCTATGAACATTCTGATGGAAGTCAAAAACCTTTTGCCTTCAGTTTTTTCCTTCTACCTTGTCTATAAACAAGTGATGTAGATCTAATGAGTCCTGCTTGTTTGTAAGAAGATAAATCATTGTTTTCATTAGGGATGCACCGAATTCGGCTAGGATTTGGTCATTTTCAGCAGGATTTGGCCGATTCCTTGTGCCTGGCCGAACCAAATCCAAATCCTTAAAATCATGCAACTTTTCGTCACAAAACAAGGAAGTAAAAAATGTTACCCTTCCTCTCACTAATTAGGGTTCAGATTCGGTTCAGTATTCGGCCGCATCTTTAGCAATGGATTTGGCGGTTGGATCAAATCTAAAATAGTGGATTTGGTGCATCCCTAGTTTTCATTGTAATATACATGTAGGTGTCCACGAATGGCAGAAAGTAAAATGTGAAATTTTTTATTGTTTTTTTTTTGTTGATTGATTCACATTTGTTTATTTTTTATTTACAAGAGCTCAGCCGGTTCAAGAACATTCCCAGTGGTGTGAGTGACATTCTTGGATATAAGACTTTAAGAGACCCTCCCTGCTCCCCTAAAAACATTAATTAAAAAAAAATATTACCAGATATTCTACTTCCTCATAGGTAATGTATTTATAGCATAATTTCCTTGTCCTTGTCTGTGCTTCTAATGATTGTTTTCACTGGGAAATCATGAACTTCTACAGATGTGCGACCTGTTATCCAGAATACATGAGGATAAGGGATCATTCCTTATTTGGATCTCCATACCTTAAGTCTACTAAAAAATCATTAATTAAATCCAAAAGGAATTCATTATATCTTAGTTGGGATGAAGCACAATGTACTGTTTAATACTAAAGAGAAAAAAGGGAATATTTTTTTTTTATTATATTTATATTATTTGACTATAATGGAATCTATGGGAGCTTTATGGATAATGGGTTTTTGGATATCAGATCCCAGACCTGTATACTGGTTAACAAACCCTCAAAGAAATCATCGGGCCCTGTATAGTGAAATAAGAGACTAAATGGCCACATGAATATAAGTACATGTGCAAGCAAAATGTAGCTTTGTCTTACAATTAGGGATGTGACAGGCAGGCAGATTCGGGGAGATTCAGTCGCTTGGCGATTAATCGCCACTTCTGCGATGCGACAATCTCCCCAAACTGCCTTCTCCCTGCCCGCTGCCCACTTGAATGAAGAAACGCCAGCGCCAATGCACTCACGGCGCTTCGTTTTCCGGAACCACACAAAGATGCCTAGCGAGGAAACTTTGGGCGATTCCGGAAATCGAAATGCCACAAGTGCATTGGCGCTGGCGTTTCTTAATTCAAACAGGTGGTGGGCAGGGAGCAGGCAGTTCTGGAAGATTGTCGCCTCGCAGAAGAGGCGATAAATCACCAACGACTAAGGGGCCGATTTACTATATTTACGTGAAGGATTCGAAGTTCGAACTAATTAGATTTTTTGAACTTTCGAACGTAGGATTTATTAGTTTGGTCGATTATGAGAATTTTGGCATATTTGATCATCGCATAGGGAATGGTCGAACGATCTAATACATTCGAATAGAGTTCATTCGACCAGCGAAGGATTTAAATTTTAAAGTTTCTTCGATTGCCTACTTCGGCAGATTGGACCTACCGAATTGCAATAGAAGCCTATGGGAGCACTCCCATGGGCTTCTGAGGCTAAGTCCTGATCGAATAGAATTCGTACGATCGAAGTCTTCGATCGTTCGAATCGTAAGAATCATTCGAATGATCGATTGATTTATTCGTTCAGACGAATGATTTATTCGACTGATCGTGGAATGATCGAATATTGAATAAAAGGTAGCCTAGAACTATGCGATTAACATTCAAAAATCGAATGCTAATCGAATATCGAATAGAAACAAAATTTTTTTGGGGAATAATAGTAAATTTGCCCCTAAATCTCCCCGTCTGCCCCAACCCTCACTCACTAAAGCATGCATATTGTTTTCAAGCAAAGACAACCACTTTCTATTGATAGGGATTGTCATGGGAGAAGCAAGCTCATCACGGACTTAAAAAACTAATTTTCCTTATATTATATATGTGTTATCTTCTTTTCCTACTTTCTTTGGTAAAGTGGTCCCATCCTATTGGTCAAAAATAAAAATAATTCTTTATGGTGGAGTTAATGTGTGTGACATGTGCAAGAGCGTCCAACTGCAAAAACAAATTACGGTAATTATAAATAGCATTCCTGGTGCTCTTATTTTAGAGCCTCCTGCTGGGAAGCCTTCTTTTAAACCATTATGTGATAAATAAAAGAGTGGTTTTTACAGCATGCTATGCAGTTGGAATAGTAAGTATTTAGTGGTTTCAGATCAATAAATACAAACGGGGTGTGGGAGTTCTGAACACAAAAAGAAAAATTATTTCTCTTCCCAACTTTTTTAACCCATTCCCACTTGAGAAATCATATAAGGTTTTGTGATGCCACTGGATAATGCCTGCAGTGCCTCTAATGTATGACTGGGATCTCCACTTAAATCCCTTATCTGGAACCCTGTTATCCAGAAAGCTATAAATTACAGGAAGACCTTCTCCAATAGACTGCATCTTATCCAAATAATCCAAATTCTTAAAAATGATTACCTTTTTCTCTGTAATAATAAAACAGTACCTTGTACTTGATCCAAACTAACATACAATTAATCCTAACTGGAAGCAAAACAAACCTATTGGAGTTATTTAATGTTTAAATTATAGACTTATGGAGGTTCCTTATCTAGAAAAGAAACGTGGTTTCAAGAATTCTGGATAACAGGTCTCATAACTGCATTATTCCTTAAAATTAAACAATTTCTAATATACTTATTATTATTATTATTATTATTATTATTATATGTTGTTTTTATTACAAGAAAAATGTAAAATGCAAAAGAAAGGCATAAGCCAGCATTTTTTTTTGCATGCCCCATGGGCAAAAGCCTACAGATACAGGTTTTGCACTTCAAAATTAACTGCAAACCTGTACTCCCACTATAAATACAGCAAAGCCTGCATACAGCATCACTGTTTTAATGAGGGGATTCATAGGAAAGAAATGCAGGTGTCCCCCACCAATCATAGGCTTGGTGCTCCTTAATGTTTTAGTACTTACATCTGGGGTATTAATTAATTAGATCCACCTAGTTATTTGACACAGGATTTGATTTTTTTATGCTGCTTGAAGAAGGCTCAGATTTATTTATTGAACCTATCCATAAAATAACTAGTACTGGACTTGCTCTGTATTTACTTCTACAAGATATACCATGGCCTGAATGAATGAATGCCTTCATAGACATCTAGTTATTTCCTCTATAAGCTTCCTCCCCCAGAGCTGTGTGCTTACAAGATATTGGAAGATATTGGATCCTTTGGTTAATATATTATGTAAGATCAATGCAACCTTGCAAACTCCCTATTTAGAGCTGTATATATATATATATATATATAAATAAGTGCTGTCAACCAGTGCAGTATTTTTTTATTTTACATGGACTGACACCCAGGCTTTTGATTTAACTTTTGGATATGCATTCCATTTGTTTTGTGTGTATATATATATATATATATATATATATATATATATACACACTCACACATATGTATATTATATATACCATATATTAACCTAAAATGTACAGAAAAAACATTAAGGGGCACATTTACTAAAACTCTAATTACTTAAATTTTTTTGGAAAACAAAACCAACCAAACTCCCTTCCACAATATTAAGTCATTTATCAGTAACTTTTTTCAAAAACAATTGGAGAGACAAAACGTCACAACAAAATCGAGCATCAATCGAGCCATGTGGTTGACGCTTAAGGGAGAAAGAACCCCTGTAGGGGTCCCAAACCTTTTTTTTTTTTTTGCAAGGACTGGGTTAGGGTGGGCAGTTTCGAGGTTGGGTCAGGGGGGGGTTGAAGTGGGGACCTATTCGGCAGGCGCTTACTGCGCAAGCGCCACCACGCCGATCTACGTGAGTCTACGTGGAGGTTTTTTTCTACAGAGTTTCCTTCTCCTTTAAGTTTTCACTGTGAAAACTCCCAACCCAGCACAGATCACAATGCTATGAAACAACTTCAGGGGCATCTGCCATTGATTTCTACATGATCTTTAGCAACTTTGGGGTCTGCTAAATCTCTAAAAATTCTGCAAAAATTTGAGTTTTCCCCCTAAAAACCTCAACTAAGGAAAAATCGAGGTTTAAAAATGAACCCCTAATAATTAGCCCATTATAAAAGCACATTCATATTGAGTGTTTCACTGCTCACTATTAAATAAGATTTATAGCTTTAACAAATGAGTTTGTTGCCAGATTATAAGATTCTCATAGAGTTAAACAATAAAGATGTGAATATCTTCCTTCAGGTCTAATTGGTGTTTAGAGAGGAGGCACGGGGTCCCTGTGGCGACCCCCTTCACGCGTATGTATAAATGTCTTTGAATTTTTCAAGAAAAGATAAAAGCAGTGACTTTTCATTGATCAAAAATTCTGTAAGTCATTGCTTCCTGTCTGCAAGTAATGATCTTCTAAACAGAAGGAACTATGGCATGTGTAAACATCAGAAAAAATATTCAGCTCCCAAGTGGCTTCATGTGTGCTTTAATTCATGGCCAGAGATGGAAATAATTAATATCTGTTAACCAGTTTACCTTTTATTTTTTTACCATGTAGGAGAATTGAGTGGCTGGAACGCAATGGATTGTCTCCTTTCTTCAAGGTGGTGTAAGAATGGACCACTCCAAATATTATTAGGACTTATACCATATTATAATGAATATATTAGTACCAGTATAAACAAGCCAAGTGATAAAATATTTTTATTCACAACCATGCCAATGTAGGTAAGATTAAAATAACATGTAATTAAAAACAAGCGGCCCTGCAATGTTGGAGGGGATCCCCTTCGTGAGACTAATATAAACCACTATCAAATTAATAACAAATCAGATGTGGAAAATTGCATGCAGATAATTATTAAACCTACTGTTGCAAAGTAAGGACAATGTTATAGCAATATGGCTCAAGAGCCTAGGTAATGAGCATAAAGTCCAGGGGGTAGATTCATCAAAGAGTGAAGTGAAGAGTGAAGTTCCACCACTAGAGGGAAATTCCACAGCTCTCAGTTCATTTCTATGGGATTTTAAAGGCGTATTCATCAAAGGGTGAACTTTCACTTCACCCATTGATGAATACACCTCAAGAGCCTAGGTAATGAGCGTAAAGTCCAGGGGGTAGATTCATCAAAGAGTGAAGTGAAGAGTGAATTTCTTTTAGGCAACACCCAATACTGTGTTAGGAGATTCCATGTGTGATTTCATGTGCAAAACGGGGCATCAAGTGGGAAAGAAAAAGATCAAGAGGACCTGTCTCTTTTTATTATTAAACAATCAGACGTTCAACCTCTCAACCTCGAAAATGAGTAAAATGGCCCCTTGGCCTTCAGTGAAGAATTGCACATCCCAAAACTGTCCTATTTTTCTGTAAAAACTACAATTGCTAGCCATGATGAAAACATGTAAATAAACCTCATTGAGTCTGCACATATAGGAGCCAATTTATCAAAAACTGAGTTTTTTACAAATCCAAAATGGGAATGAAAATATACTTTGGAATATATATTATCATAAAAAGCTAGTGTCTGAGACTCAGGGTCGGACTGGGGGGGGCAGTAGCTCACGATTGGGGGTCTGGCCCATGAGGGTCAGGGCCCACAGGGTTTTTTCTGGTGTCACGCTGGGCCAGTCCAACCCTGCTGAGAATAAAAGTCACAAAAAAAATGTTTTTTTAAAAATTTGGCCTCAATCTTTTATCCTCTACCATTCATCCACCACCTTCGTCCCTATGTTTGGTGCTGTATGTTCAGATTATACAGCACCTAAAGAGTAGCATAAAGCCAGTTACTGAGAAAACTTTAATTATCTGATTTATAAATATCAGTGTCCATGCCAACTGCTAAATAAAGACTGGTGCATTTATTCACAATAAATGCACAATAACCATCCAGAAAGCAGCAAACTCAATGATTTTAAGCCATAATACAAGGGGCTTCATCTTTGTTTTGTTTTTTTTTTACTTGTGCCTTTCCAGCTATTACTGAATTACAATTTCCACTCAAATGATTTGACTTTTAAAGCAGCTAGCTGAAGGGCCACATAATAAAGATCTGGGCAAAATTCCAGGTTGGGTTTAATTACTGGGTAAGGTGCTTTCAATCCATACGATTTCGCTGTTACTTGACTATTGCTCCCAACACCTCTGGGTCATAATTCTTCAGACTTTAAAGGGATACTGTCATGGGAAAACATTTTTTTTTTATGCATCAGTTAATAGTGCTGCTCCAGTAGACTTCTGCACTGACATCCATTTCTCAAAAGAACAAACAGATTTTTTTATATTCCGTTTTGAAATCTAACATGGGGCTAGACATTTTGTCAATTTCACAGTTGCCCGTTGTCATGTGACTTGTGCCAGCACTTTAGGAGGGAACTGCTTTCTGGCAGGCTGTTGTTTTTCCTTCTCAATGTAACTGAATAGTACGCAGTGGGACATGGGTTTTTACTATTGCTGCTCTTAGATCTACCAGGCAGCTGTTACTGTATCTTGTGTTAGGGAGCTGTTATCTGGTTACCTTCCCATTGTTCTGTTGTTAGGCTGCCGGGGGGGGGGAGGGGATGATATCACTCCAACTTGCAGTACAGCAGTAAAGAGTGTTTGAAGTTTATCAGGGCAGCTGGGAAATTGACAAAATGTCTAGCCCCATATCAGACTTCAAAATGAAATATATAAAAATCTGTTTGCTATTTTGAGACATTTCAGGACATTGATGATTTCAGTGCAGAATTCTGCTGGAGCAGCACTATTAACTGATGCATTTTGAAAAAAAAATTTTTTCCCATGACAGTATCCCTTTAAGTGGGTTATGTACTAAAACTTTTTAAACCAAGCTCGACTAAACTCCCATCCATGATTTTATCTTATATATCAATAAAGTAACTCAAAAACGTAAGATCTAGTGAAAACCTGAATCGTGCAAATTTTTTGGATTTGATGCCCAAATGGCTCCATCATTACAGGTTATTGCCCGCAAACCTAAATTGTTCGGAATATCAGATGAAATTCAGTGCAGATCATGATATCTTCAAATTGTAAAAGGGACACCTCCCATTGGCTTATACATGACCTCAACAGGTTTGAGATGGCGGATCTGCGGAATAGGAATTTTAGCAGCTATGTGGTATAATAAATCTTGAAAAAACAACTTTTTTTTTCCTCTACAAAGTTTTTGCCCAAAAAAACAGGAAAAATTGAGTTTAGTAAATAACCCCAAAAATAACAGTTTTACTTGCTAGACTTGGTGGAAAATTCAAATCTGGGGTACAAAGAACGTGGCCACTTAAATATTATTCAGGTCCTGTAAATGAAGAGCCTGCTACACTCTGTTTACTAACAGGGAACATGTTACTCCCTAAAAAAGGAGTGTGGCCTTGAGTTGTATTTCTGGTACAGTCTCTGTTTAGTAAACAAGCAACAAAGGGAGGGGGTTGATGAATGCATATTCCATGATCCCCTGTTTCATTAGTTATTTAGTATTTATGCAAGTGTCCGTATGTGCAACCGCCTACATTCATTAGCACAGATACTACATTGCTAATTAAACAGTGAACCAGAGAATGTATATTGATCAGATCCCTCTCTTCTGAATGCATGCAGCTGAGTTATCCAAATCAGTTGCACATGCTATATTTTACTTAGCTTTGGAGTGTTCCCACAACACCCCACCCCCCTTAGGGCCGGTACACACGGGCGTTTTGGACCTGCGCTCCCCTGCGTTGCGTTTGGCTGCGTTCAGCCGCAGGGGAGCGCAGGTCTAGACGCACCTCATTTTGTTCAATGAGGTTGTACCCACGAGACGCGTGTAAGCGCCGAACGCAGATTCAGACGCAACATGCTGCATTTTTCCTGCGTTTGGCGCCTACATGCGTTCGTGTGAGTACAGCCCCATTGAAAATAATTGAGTGCGTCTATACCTGCGCTCCCCTGCGGCTGAACGCAGTAAAACGGAATGCAGGGGAGCGCAGGTAAAAACGCCCGTGTGTAAGGGCCCTTATGCATTTCTGTTTGGTCAACTTCAGGGGGCAATTCTTATATGCATCCCATTATTAGGGATACTTCTTGGCTATTGAATGCAAGAAAAGCTGGCATAGGAGCAAATTTCTTTGTTGAAAGCAGCAGAGTGGAACATATTTTGCTTTCAAGATAACTATGAAGTCAAATTAGTTTCTACAAAGACACTTTCAAGAGTATCTATTGTCAGTTCCAATTTGGCTTGGCTGACTTAGAGCAACACAAGCCTTTGCAGGGGTAAGGTGAAATGTGGCCGACATTCTGCAACAAAATGTAATTTGCTGGAAGGCAGTTTTCAAGAGAAAGGCTATTAAAATCTAAGCAAGGTCTTGTAACCGTATATGAAAATATCCGCCGCTGCTATAGTGTTGATACAAAGAAAGGCTACAACCTTGTTTGTTCTGTCTTTGTAAAATTCAATCAGGAATTATGAAAGGAATAAGTTAATTGGCCAGTTGCTGAAGAGACAAACGTTCATAAACAAGGCTGGTTTTAAAACCCAGAGAGTTTACAGGGGTAGCTTAAATGAACCTTTAAAATAATGTAGACAGTGATATCCTATATAATAAAGTTGAAGTGTCTCTGCGTCCAGTGCCTGTGTCCGTGGAATTCGCTACTGCGCATGAGCCGACAGACCGAATTTAACAGTTTTGGCCACTAGAGGTCGCCAATCACTAGCTAATGCT
>CM044435.1:117150146-117176333 GCA_024363595.1 Xenopus borealis | reverse complement strand
TCACTCCAACTTGCAGTACAGCAGTAAAGAGTGACTGATGTTTATAAGAGCACAAGTCACTTGACTTGGGGCAGCTGGGAAATTGACAATATGTCTGATTTCAAAATGAAATAAAAAAAATCTGTTTGCTCTTTTGAGAAATGGATTTCAGTGCAGAATTCTTCTGGAACCGCACTATTAACTGATACATTTTGAAAAAAATTTTTTTCCCATGACAGGATCCCTTTAATACTAATATGTACAGTCTATTTTTAATAGATTCTTGTGGAAATTCTATTTGCTGCGATCAGAGACATTTTAAATTTTGAGACAACCACAAAGACAGAGGATTATGTGATCCATACCGTTAAATCATTTACAAAAAAAAAATGATACATTAGGAGTGCCACACTGCATGGTCACAAGGAGAACTCTAGCAAAAAAACTAATCGGGTTACTCATTGTAGCTTCCCAAACAGATAAAGTCAATAAATGGAATTCTACTCTATCTGCTTAATTGACTCTGACAAGGCACTTCCATCTGTCCCCTGACTGTATGTTGCCAGTGACCGTAGCAGATATCTCAATTTAGTCTCAATGGCTGCTGGTACTCCTACAGGGGTAAAACAGATAAAATGTGCGATGCATGTTCAAATCAATGTAAGTGGAGCTACATCTTGTGAAGGCCTAAATGATGATATGTAAATCCTTTGTGTGTGTGTATATATATATATATATATATATATATATATATATATATATATATACTACTTGCTCCATGTTGTCGGCACTCTCGATAAACACAATATATATATGTGTGTGTCAGCTGGAGACTTCATTCAGAAATGCAAGGTTGCAAAAAGTCAGGGCTGGTGAATAATGAAACAAAGAAAAACAATTAACATATGGCCCAAAGCTGATTTTCTGGTTGATTGTTAGTGCATTGAAAATGACAATTCACTGCAGTCAGGTATACTGTATTTAAAATATGTTCATATTATTAAATATAGTCTAACCTTAAAAAAAATTATTTACGCTGCCAAGTTGAAGGGAGCTTATAGGTCTAGCATGCCCTTTCTACCTACCTACATTCCTTCCTTAATTTCATTCCTTCCTTCCTTCTATTTCATTCCTTCCTCCATTTAATTCCTTCCTTCATTTCATTCCTTTTTCTTCCTTCCTTCATCCATTTGCTTCCTTCCCACTTCCTCCCTTCCCTTTCCTTCATCCCCCCTTCCATCATTCCCTTTCCTTCCTTCCCTTTACTTGCTTCCCTTCCTTCCTCCAAAAAGATTTAACTGTAGGGCCCAATAAGTCCTCGTTACCCCAGAAGTTTAATGGTAATTCTGTGTAAGCTACTGCTGAACATTTTGCCCACATTGGCAGTAAAATGCTACTGAAGACATCAAGGCAGATGACTAGATGAATTGCAGTTGCAATTGTTAGTAGCCCGGTTTTTTCAATGATCAATGGAAATGGCATCCTTCTGCAAATCTTAGCAATAATCAAGGACTCTATTTACTTGTGGCTATTCCCTGAGTCTGTGGAAGAAGATCTGTGTTTTCCTAAAAACCTTAGGGGGGTAGTCAAACTGCCAAAAAAGTGACTTTATCCTACAATATTTCATATAGACCATACTCTACTGATATCCTCATTGCAGCTGGAGAGGAACATAGCTATCAAAACAAAAAAAGGACTCCAACATATTTATTTTTTTAAATCTCCATCTCTGTCAGTAGTTTAGAAATAAAGCATAATAGTGACTATTCTTGAAATCAAGAAAAGCTTTAATTACCTAAAGCCTATCAGTTAACACAAGGTCACCCATTCCAATCAGAAAAAAAGAGGTTCCTGCTAAATATTCAGAAGGGTTTTTTTACAGTGAGAGCTGTGAAGATGTGGAATTCTCTCCCTGAATCAGTCGTACAGGCTGATACATTAGGGGGCAAATTTACTATTATTCCCCAAATACCGATGGTTCGATTTCACAAAAAAATCGTGAAATTTCCTTCTAGCCTCCGAAAAATTCATATGATTCGAATGATCGACCACTTCGATCGTACGAATGGTATTCAAGCAGAACTTAGTGAAAGAAGCCTATGGGCTTCTATTGCAATTCGGTAGGTTCAATCTGGCGAAGTAGGCAGTCGAAGAATTTTTAAATTTTGATTCCTTCGATCATCGAATGATCGAATATTCGATCATTCGATCTATTCGATAATAGAAGAGGCCTAATTTGAATATTTGAATATCCGATTAAATCATACGATTGTAATTTGATCATATTCAATCGAACTACGATCTATTCACGTGTATTTTGCAAATTTGCCCCTAGATAGCTTTAAGAAGGGGTTGGATGGATTTTTAGCAAGTGAGGGAATACAGTGGAAGATAGCTCATTATACAAGTTGATCCAGGGACTAGTCTGATTGTCATCTTGGAGTCAAGGAGAAATTTTTTCTCCCTCTGCGGCAAATTGGAGAAGCTTCAGATGGGTTTTTTTTTCCTTCCTCTGGATCAACTAGCAGGTTGAACTTGATGGACGTGTGTCTTTGTTCAACCTAACTTACTATGTCCCCATTTGACAATGAAAGAATATACATGCAGCTAGAATTACATAGAATGTTACAATGTAAGAATTTGCATATAAAAAATATATAATTTCTGTGAAGTTAAATTTTCCTATCTACACTGAGGTTAGCTCTATAAACAGCAGACCATTTCTGAAACACAACCACCCGCCTCTACGAGTTCTGCCGAGAGAACATTCATTAATCTCTCAGCCATTAAGCACAGCAGTGGTTCAAGTGTCATCAGCCTGCCACACGCTTCAGAGCCTGACCTCTTGCACTTGCCCTTTTTGTCATGCCTTTAAAATATGTTGCTGTCTGATTTCTTGAATTACTTAATGTAATGAAACACCTTACCGTATAGCTTAATCGCTATAGCAGATTATTTCCAGCCGTATATTAAATGCGGGAGCCTGTGGCATGTAGTTATTATATACACCAGTACATGAGTATATCTGCTGAAAGTCTTCTGACAACAGACAAATGGTAATAATATGCTCTGTCAACACACAATTCCTAATGCTGTCCTATTCTGACAACTTAAAACATTGCATCTTCTTCACCATTGTTAGTTTAGAAAAATAAAACAAATTGTTTGCAGGATTTCATAAGGATTTAATGGTCCTTTTACAATCTTGGATCCCCTCTGTTTTTCCGGGGTTTGACTGCACTCTGCAGATTAAAACACAGGGCCTTTTTGCAGCTTGCATCCCTAATTTGTCTGTCTGAATTAAAAATATCAGCTCATAAATGTAGGAGCACAATGACACCGAGAAGGTAAAACCATCTCGCAATTATTGACCTGTTTGAACAGAGAATTCCTTCAAATGCAGACTGTTTCTCCTCTGCAGACTGCTTCTCCTCTGCTTACTTTATTCTAATACAGCTATGGGACCTGTTATCCAGAATGCTCAGGATCTGGGGGTTCCCAGATAGGGGTCTTTCATAATTTGGATCTCCATACTTTAAGGGGCAAAGCTACGAAATTCACGTGAAATGCTCGAAGTTCGATCGAATACCGATCGTACAAATTTTTCGTGAAATCGGATATGCAAATTTGGCCTCTTCGATCATTGAATATCGAATAGATCAAATGATCGGATATTCGATAATTCAATGATCGAAGGATTTAAAATTTTTTAATTATTCGACTGCCTACTTTGCCAGATTGAACCTACCAAATTGTAATAGAAGCCTATGGGAAGCTCCCCATAGGCTTCTGAGACTAAGTCCTGCTCGAATACCATTCGTACGATGGTATCGTTCGATCGTACGAATCGTATGAATTTTTCGGACTCTCAGGAAATTTCACAATTTTTTTCGTGAAATCGAACGATCAGTATCCCAAATCGTATTGCGAGCAAAATGATAGCCTAAAACAAGGTCGCTATAGTTATAATCACCTGTCGCAAAAGAGGCTCTGATGAAGCTGACAGCAGACAGCGAAACGCGTTAGGAAAAGAGAGGACACTCACTGGGACTGCAGCAAGGATCCAAAGGGAAAGCCAAGGAAAAGACCCCACGGACAAAATTGCAGACTTTACATGCGAATACCCTAAGGGGAAAATTGTGAGTGCACTGATTTATTTTAATAATTTTTACATTAAAACAGGATTACACTATTTCCTTGTTTTATCACTTTTATGATCATATATCGTTACCGAGGACACATTTGAGGATCAGGAGGGGAAGTGCCAGGAGGAAATTTAGTACATGCGGCATACCACGAAAGTGGTTTGTAAGTAGGCATTTCAGCCATATCGTTTTTGGTGAAGGAGAAACACGCTTGGAGATTTAAACAGCCACCATAGAAATATCTCTAGAAATCCCTCTTTTTTCACCACTGGGAATTGCACAGTAACACAAGTTTAAGGGAATGCACATATATGCATGCATATGCATATGTTGATATATGTGCTCTCACTATTTTTCATAATTTTTATGTTTTGAAACACGGGGTGACCATCATATTCCCCAACATACTACACTATATTGCATTTTTCTAAAACTTTCCGTTGCCTTAGGCGCTGTTTTCTACATAGGAAAATTTCCTTTTTGCGACTGGGATTTACACGCAGGAGAGAGACTGCGAAGGAAACGGCAGGAAACCTCTTTAGGACCAACATTGTGATTCTGGGACACTTAGGAATAAGTTGTTTCCAAAATTTTTGAATAGTTATAATCACCTATAGCAAAGCAATCAGGCAGGTAGCATTTTCTGGTCATCTGTTTGAAAGCAAACATCTTATTGGTTGATATCGGTTACTGCATCTTGGCAAACGTGTCTTTTATTACATATTGAGGTAGCCTGCTACCAGAGTTCACCTTAAGGTGGGGAGGGCCCAACAGTATGGAACAGCAAAAGCAGAATACGAAGATCTTTCAGTACAGTGCTGCCTTGATCTATCGCCTGCTTTAAAGGAGAAGGAAAGCTAACACAGCAGTTTATTGCCAATAGATTAGCCACAATAGTGCAAGCTATAACACTGTTATTTATTCTGTAGAATGCTACCTAATTAAACAGCTCTAGAAGCTCTTTCTGTGTGACATCACTTCCTGCCTGAGTCTGTCCCTGCTCACTCTTTGCTCAGGAAATAGCAGGGAGAAGGAAGGGGTAAAGGAAAGGGAGAGAGGAGCAAACAGAGCATGCTCAAGCCCTAGCCCTGGAGGTTTATGCTGAAAACAGGAAGTCTGATACAGAAGCCCATGTATACACAATAGAAGGAAAGAAATGTGGTGTTTCTTTTCAAAGAGGACTCAGAGAAGCATTACTTTGAGTGTTTACTAATGTATTCATGTCGACCTTTCTTTCTCCTTTAAGACAAAGCTGGGAACAATATTTTATTTTTCCATAAACCTTTAGGGGCTAATAATATAAAGTATAAATGCATAATTTGCGTGTTTCAAGTGTTTATTCAGGATTCTGCCCAATCTGGTACCAATTTTCCATATCATGCTCCATGCTGCCGAATAGGTTGAACACCCCAAAGGCCAGCACTGTGAGCTAAACAAGCACAGATCCACTAAGAGACTGGGTGCTGCTTCTATAGATGGTACTTGGCAGCCTGTGTCTATAGGTGTATTTGTTTTCCTTGTTGAGACACAATAAAACCATTAAAAGAAAGAGCAATATGATTACAATGTCATTTCACTCGAGCATCATTTAATCTTTGCCATTAAGAACGACCATTACAGCTATGAAACTCTACTGTCAGCAAGAGGCAAAATTAGAAAAAGAGAAACATTCCAATGCTGCTGAGAGAGACAGTTCATTGTACTGGAGAAACACAGTGAAAGCAAAGAGAAATAACTTTTCGTGCGTGTTGAAAGTAACCACCGTCGCAAGGAAATGAAGGAGGAAGTTTCAATGCTTTCAGCCTTGTCTAAACTCCACTGGCTCTGGAAGCAATTGAACTAACGCAGGTGCATTTTGAGAACCATTCAGCTGGAGCCGCCAACCTGTAGAGAAAAAAACATGTTTTTTTTTCTTGCAAAAGAAAGTTTATACATTTATATTTAGAAATAGCTTATTTGATGGTTATGTGCTTCACATTTAGCCCCATTCATTACATAGAAATTGTACACAATAGAAAACCAATAGAGCTGATATAATATAGCATGCAAATTTACCCAGGAATAATATTGGCTTTATTTAAAGTTTACATTACTTTCTAGTAGTCTTAAGGTAAGAATGTCCAAATTATGGAAAGATCCATTATCTGGAAACCCCCAGGACCCAAGCATTCTGGATAACAGGACCCATACCTGTGAATATACATATATATATATATATATATATATTCATTCCATAGCAATGTTATTTTCAGCAAATCAAAGCTGGCGCATTGTTTGATAAAAATGCAAAGGTAAATTATTTTACAATATTTTTGTGCACGATTTATATTTGTGTGTTTGTGTATTTGGTAGTTGTGGGTACACAACTATAATTCAGTGGACAAAGGAATTAATGTAGCATGATTACAGTTTCTTCTATCAAAAAATAATGAGGCAAGCCACGCATGTCCTTCTATTGCTGTTTGCCTAGTTAAAAAAGTATTATCTGATTGTGCTCATTATAGCAAGTATCTTTATGTAATAGTCGGCAGATTAGGCTTTGTGGTGTGCAGAGCTTCCTCATTCCAGTTTCAAAAATGAAGTTCTTTTTATAGCTGTGGAAAATCCTTTTTAGTGTGTAAGTACAGCCTTAAAAGCCACATCTAAAAATATTTCAGCCAAACTGACCTCCTTCTGGTCCAAATGGAGTTTTCTTTCAGTTCCCTTATCATGCACCACAGAGATTATTACTAAATTCTGAGATGTATAATAAAGAGCCCTGCTGCATACACTATATCACTCTTAAAAAGTTCAGAAATCCATTAATCAGAAAATAGGCAGAGAGAGAATACACGTGGAGAGATGAATTATGAAGAGGTTGTCATGATGCAAGGCAGGCAGCTAAAGACTTATTTGCCTCATTATGATTCTGGGTGCAACATTGGTGGGAAGACAGTTTAGTTGACATTGCATTGTGGGAATTATTAGTGGATCTTTTCAGTGTTGTAGCTATAGAGGAAGCAGGCCCCGCAGTCGCAGTGGGGGTCCAGGGAACAGGGGGGCCCGAACTGCTTCCTAAATAGCTAACAAGTACCCCCCATCCCTTCCCCAGCAGCTCTCTTACCCGGTATCAGAGTGCAACTCAGCACAGAGCTAAGAAGCGGATGGGGTCTGGGTGGAGAGTGAGTAGAACCAAGATGGTGAGAGGGTGAGATGGAGGCAGGGAGTGGGTGGAGGCAGGAAGTGGGCCAGAGAATGGGGAACTGAGTGCACTGGGCCTCTCTGAAGATTGTTTTGCAGGGGGGCCCGGCGCACTCTAGTTATGTCACTGGATCTTTTGCTTCCCGGTTACAATATGTCTGTGAATGTGTATGGTGTTAGCAAATCGTTTGTTGTCAGTTGTACAGCAGGCAAATGGTGCCCTGCAAGTAGGGTTGCCACCTTTTCTGGAAACAAATACCGGCCTTCCTATATATTTATCTTTTTTCCCTATTAATAACATTGTGATCAACCCAGTAAATTACCAGCCAGGTGGCAACCCTACCTGCAAGTAATAGCTCCTTAATGCATTTATGAAGCGAAGCAGGAACACCTGTTGTTTTAGGGCTAGGTTTAAATATGAAGCAGCATGACCTGGGTAGCAATAAGGCAGCCACATGTTTCTTAGAAACTGTGCACGTCCAGGGAGTAACTACAGATGAAGCAGACCCTGCAGGGGGGGGGCAGGAGGTATAGGGGCTCCATGAGGCCCTAACTCATATACAACTTCAATAAATACTGGTAAAACAAGGCAACCTCTAGACATTTTGGGGACCTGAAAAATATTTTGCTGTGGTGCAGAGTACCACTAGTACTAGTTACACCACTGCTTTAGACTCCAGACTGGATGTAAGTAAGGCCACTGTCTTATTACCACTGTACCCAACCAAACTGAAAAGACTTAAAGGAACACTAACATAATTTTTTTTTAATTTGTTTTTAACGAAAATTAATGAAAACAGAGATAAATTGGTATGTTTTTAATAAGAAATTACTTACCGATTCTCTGCATGCGCTCCTCTTCTGAGATGGCGATATGGCGACAATCCAAGATGCAGCGCTCGATTTCTCCTCCCTGCCTTCTTTAGGAGGACAAATTGAGCACTGCACGTTGGATTGTCGCCATATCGCCATCTCTGAAGGGGAACGCATGCAGAGAATTGGTAAGTAATTTCTTATTAAGAACTTAACGATTATAAAGAATCTCTGTTTTCGTTTATTTTCGTAAAAAAACTAATTAAAAAAAAATTGATGTTAATGTTCTTTTAAAGAGATTCTGTCATGGGAAATGAAGTTGTTTTTACAAAATGCATCAGTTTAATAGAGCTCCTCTAGCCTGCTGCGTTACCTACTTTATACAGAGTGCTGTCTGATCTGTGTTTGGGTATCATGCTTATACAGCTGGGACATTGGAGGCTGAGCACCTGGGACTGAATATAAAGAAGGGAGCTGAAACAGAGGGATACTAAATCAGAGAGGGAGTTTGCAGCTGTCTTTCATTCTTTACTATACGAAAATACAGCCTATTATTATCTTCTCTGAATATTTGCATTGAAGTTGTATTGAATTAAATAACAAAGCAAACAGGATAATGCATGCCTTAAAATATTAGGACGGGTATAAAATCCATTATCTGGAAACCTGCTATAAAGAAAAGCTCCAAATTACAGGAAGAATCCATTTTAACCAAATAATTAAATTTTTTGTAAGTATTTCCTTTTTTTCTTTATTAATAATAATAATAATAAGACAATACCCTGTACTTGATCCCCATTAGCATAAAATGAATCCTTAAAGGAGAAGGAAAGACAAAAATTTATACCTATTTCCCTGTAGTCTACTCCCCAAGATAGACCAAATCGCTATGTTTGTAACTCATATGTTAGTCCTATTGTGTAGAATCCATCTCCTTCTTCTGCTCGCATAATCACACACGCAGGCGCCACGTTAGTAAGGTAGCGTAGGCTTCCTTTTCTTCTTTTTCCTCATTGCGAATGCGCAAAACCATGGCGTCCAAACTGTAATTAAAAAAAACTTCCTGTGTGTCTCCTTAATTCCCAGATGCTGCAAATCTGATTGGCTGTGGGGCATGGGCATAAGATACAACAATGACACGTGCACATCCAAATTTGCATGCGCACATCATCAAGGCAGCTACCAGTTCATGTGCATAACAACTATATTATACCTAATGCGTCTCAAGGCTGCCTCGGGTAGCAGGGAAAAAGACCCTGAAAAAAAGTGACGTCACCCGAGTCACATGCTGCAGTGTTCAGACAGCAGAGCAGCTTCTACATGAGACCACAGAAAAATATTTTAAAATGGTCATTGATTTCTATGTCCACAAGACTTTGTTTAGAAGGCTATTTCTGTTTTGGCTTTCCTTTTCCTTTAATGGACATAAAATAACATATTTGGTTTATGTTAGTGGGGTATTTACTAAAAACAAGAATCTCTTAATTTTTTTTTTTTTATAAAAGAAAAAGCTCGACCAAACTGCCATGCCCGATCTTAGCTTCTGTATTAACAAAAAAAAACTCTATCTAATCGTGTCGTGAAAAAACTCAATAAAAACGAACGAGATCTCAAATCATACAACATCTTCAGACTTTTTGCTGAATCTCTTGATCTTTTCCTGAAAACTCAAAATTTATTGAATATTCAGGACCTCGGCAGTTCTGAGATGGCGGATTTCCGGATTCAGGCTTTTTGCCGCATTAGGGTATAATATAAAAAATCTAATTTTCTTTTTCCTCTAAAACTTCTGATTTTCTAGTGAAAAACTCACATTTTGCTAGATTTCACAATTCAACCTTTAATAAATAACCCCCTTAATGTTTAAAGATTTTTTAGTAGACAAAGTATGGTGATCCAAATTAGAGAAAGAGCATTCTGGATAATAGGTCCCATACCTGTATAAATTGGAAATTTGGCCAAATGCCAGACCGTTTTCTCAGGATTATGATTTGGTGAAATCCTCAGCACTTAGCCAAACTGTATCCAAACGCCATATATTTGGGAAAAGTATAGGGACTGCAAAAAATATAGGGACTGGCTTGTGGTTGCTATTAACTCTGATAAAAGGAATCCATAGATTTCAAAGCTTAAAAGGATTCTGTCATGATTTTTATCGTTTTTGGTTTATGGTTTTTATTTCTAAATTACACTGTTTACACTGCATATTGTTCATTCTACAATATAAAATTTAATTCCTGAACCAGAAAGTGTATTTTTTAGTTGTAATATTTTTGTGGGTTTCTCCTACTCAATTTAACTGAATGTGCTGCAGTGGGACCTGGATTTTACTATTGAGTGTTGTACTTAGGTTTACCAGGCAGCTGTTATCTTGTGTTAGGGAGCTGCTACTGTCCCATTGTTCTATTGTTAGGCTGCTGGGGGAAAAAGGGAGGGGGTTGATTTCACTCCAACTTGCAGAAGAGTGACTGAAGTTTATGCGTGCACAAGTCCACATGGCAGGGGGCAGCTGGGAAACTGACAATATGTCTAGCTCCATGTCAGATTTCAAAATTAAATATTAAAAAATCTGTTTGTTCTTTGAGAAACGGATTTCAGTGGAGAATTCTGCTGGAGCAACATTATTAAGGTTTGTTCCCTTGACAGTATCCCTTTAAATGTATTTTACCATCCACGTGTTTCCATGTAAAATAAAAATATGGAATGTAGTGTTATTCTGTATACATAATATCAGTATAGGAAATCCTGTCTTTATAGTTTGCATATTACTAGTGATGGGCGAATCTTTTCCGGTTTGCCAAAAAAATTTGTGAAACCCAGAAAAAAATTCACAAAACGGGCAAAAATTTGTGAAACGTGTTGGAAGTCAATGGACATCAAAATAATTTTGACATAAACAATTTTTATCCGCACAACCATTTTTACAAGTGCACCTTTCTTGTCCAAATGCATTCAAGTCAATGGGCGTCAAAATAATTTTTGTATATGCACAACTTTTTTGTAGCAGCAAATTTTTGTCAGTTTCCGGGGTGTTGAAATGTGGAAATTTGCTGTGAATCCATGCCTGGTGAATAAACTACATATTACATCAGCATTCAAGGAAGTATAGATAGATGTATTTGAGATGTTAGATAATATGCTTGAATTATTACACATGTTCAAGGAAGCAAAATAAAGACATAAGAGATCCTTTAATGCCCTAGACATGAGCCCACCCTAAAACAAATGTGGCATGCCTCTCAGGTGGTTTGAAAAAAATATTAACACAAAAATCTTTAATAGTTAGGACTTTTGAAGGCAATCCCGCTTTTAAAAATACCAGCATTTTTTTACAACTTTTATGAGTTTCGGGCACACAGGATATGATGTCACTGACATAAGAGTGAAGAGGGTGCAGCTTCATTTTATGAATTCACCTGGTCTGAAGTGGCGAAGGAAACTCTGGCAAAAGGGGTAACCTGTAAAATTTGCGGAGTAACAATCGATTGAAACTGAGCTATCAACGGTCTCTTTTGCAAGCGATTTGATGTCTACACCTGTTAGTAAATTGGCGATGTACCTGCGAATTTTGACATTTATCATGTACTATCTCTTTAAAGATTTGAATTTGCCAATTTGCCATCTAAAACCTGCTAAATTGCTGTTTTAGCCAATGGGGAACCTATTTGGAGTCGATTTGAAGGGCTTTTTCGCGAAAAACTTTGAAAAGAATTCAATCGAATCTGCTATTACTTTGATTCAAATTTGATCAGATACGGACCTATTAGAAAAAAAATCGAATTACTTTTATTTGGTATTTTTTATTCGAATTTCAAGTTTTTGCTATTCAAAATCTGACCCTTGATAAATCTGCCCCTTAGTATGGTTGCCTCCTGTCTTTTTTTTTGTGTGAGGGTTGTCCAGATGAAAACCGACCGGTCCAGATTTCTAAATTAGGAAATCCGGACAGGTCTTCAAAATGAATGGCGCAGTAATCAGCTAGTCATAACCCCAATGTCATGGCAATACCCCAGGACCATTACCTGCCCCTTGGCATCATCTTCATTTTCTCAACATCCCTAGGTCTGTCCTTCATGTGACCAGTTTCACCCCTGCCTGGTCTTCCTGTCTGCGGAAGTTGCAACCCTAAGTCAAGTAAAATGAATCCAAGTGCTTTAGAACCAGGTCTAGTGAACAATAGCAACCAATCAGAAGGTACAGGTACATAAGGAAAAATATCCCTAATTGTGCACACCATGATCTGTTCATTTGCAGTAGAAACTGTCCATTCATCATAAGATATTACTCGGTCTTGGCAAGTTTAGGAAGTTAAGTTCTCGTAATTCATTTGGAAGGTTTCCGCCAAGTTGATTCATCTTTCCCTGTGTACTCACAACTTGTTCATGCCAACCTCACAGGGCCTCTGTTAGAACATTGCAAAGGAACTGTTTTATTTTATTGTTGATGCGAGGAGTGGCAGCATATTCCCACTGATATGACAGACACATTTGCCGTGGGTACAAACATCATTTAAGCAACCACTTCTCTGGAAATCTTGTCACCAGATACACACATCTTTCAACCAAGTAATGTAAACACGGTGGAAGCAATTTTACAGAAAGAAACATCTTTGGGTTTCCAGAGCCTGTGAGAGAGCAATTATCTACAGCAAATATTTATCTATAATAATATTGCCTAAGACTAATTGAATGAAAAATGTGGCAATGTTAAGCCTGCATCCTCCTATTGCATAAATGAGAAGATCTACTTTCTATTCCTTGAATTCTGGCCCATACAACAGTGCTTCTAACATTTGATTCTGGGCCTATTCAAATGGCAATATTCTTATCAATTGAATGTTGGTGAAGGTTCAGATTTTATTTAATAGCAACTACATGTACAAGGGCAAGGGGAGAACACAATGGCCACTTGTCATCTTCTCCATTCTCAAAAAATATGGTTATCCTTCTTCTCTGATCTTCCTTTATCTGTTCTTAAAGGAGACCAATCATAACTAAAATCATTTACTACGTAATACACTATGTGAAAGTTCAAGAAATCCAATTTTTAAAACAGTTAGAATTGTTTGTATAATGTAAATCATCAGCTACTATATACAAAATCTCCCCTATCTCCACTGCAGTTCTAGCTGAGGCAGGCATCTTGGATTTCACTGACTCCTCCTACCTATATCTTCACAGCCAACTGCAGCTCTGAAATCTTGCACATGCTCAGTTGAAATGTCTTGGTTTCCTAATAAACCTTCTAAGCTATTTTGAAATCTGCCAAACTTCTGTGTTAGTGCTGGCGCTTTCTGGAAGTTGGTGTGTGCCCTTCATTTGCATAATGACATCACCAGCAGGGGACAAGATTGCGTGATACTTCTAGAGGTTATTAAAGCTAGGCATTCTGGGTAGAATACTCAGGACAGTGCTACAATCTGAGCATGCTCGTGAACTCATTTGCATGTTATAGTCACAGTATGGACTCCCTCAGTGAAAGAACCCATTTGACACAGTATGGGATTTTTTTTTAAAACTGCAGGTTTTTTTTATTATCAAAAAACTGTATATGTAGTTTAATTAAACATGTTTAGGTTGTATTGGTCAGATTGTTAATATGTGTTTGATTTTGGCTGTGATTGGTGCCCTAATTCCTTTCACAACGCTCTCCCCCCCCCCCCCTCCAAACTGGTTATTAGAAACTAAGCTTCCAGCAACTGTACTTGTTTCATCCTGAAGTTACCAAAGAGCAAATGATTAAAATTCAGAATTGAAGTGTTTTTTTTTTTATTGTTTCATTTACAGAAAAACTACAACTATCAGATAACAATACTTACAAATGCGCATACACTTTACTGACGTCAGACGCTTTTCATAATCTCAGAACAACATCCAAGATAATTATCATTTACTAAATCATGGGTGCTCTGACTCCAAAACAGATTTTATTTTTCTTTCTCAGAAAGAAAAAAATACATATTCAAAGGCTGACAAATGAAATGCTGGCAGCAAAACAAGTAAATGAGTCTTGCCACTGGTTATGTTATCAAGTTCTAAGTGCTTCAAAGTTTGAATTGTGTATAGACCCTGCTAGAATTGACTCAGTTTTCGGTTCCTCCTTGTTTAGTGATTTCTGTGTATGCCCTCGGTCTGGCTCTGACCGGTCTTCGGTTTTTGATGTTAGGAATCATTATCCAGCAGTGCGGGAGTTAATGGGTATTAGCAACTGGCCAATCAGCAGTAGTGGGAGGCTTTAAATAGCCTTGTTTACATGGGCCAGTTGCCAGTACAAACTGTTAGAGTTCAACATGGGAACCTTTTGCCGGCAAGCTTAGAAGGAGGCACCCTTAGATGAAAACCGGAGTGTCCCTCACAGCATCATTGCAGACGCTGAGAGAAGGAAGCGAGTGTGCACGCTGCAGCGTGAAGCAACCTGAGCTGACTAAATAGCGGTTGGGGAGAACTGAAGCTTTGAAACACATACTGTAGGGTCGAATTGTCGAGGTTTTTTAGCCTTGAATTCGACTGGCGAATATTTGGCAAATAAATATTCGCCAAAATCGAATAAAATATTTGCGGGTTTTGAGCGCATTTTCGACTATTCACCAGAATCGTATGACCAAACGATTCTAAGAGAAGTCGCAGAAAAAAACGCAAGAATATTTTCCAAAATCGTACAAATGGATCGTTCGAAGTGCTCAATCGTACTCAATCGTACTTTTGAAATTCGGCAATTCGAAAAAAAAATTGAACGGTTCTACGAAAAGTCGCAGAAAAAACGCACGAATATTCGCCAAAATCCGAAGAGCCGGGCCCCCCTTACCAGCGCCGAGCCGATTGCTGAAGTGCCGATGCGGAAGTGCCGAACAGACGCGAAGGCAGCCGACACTTAAAGTCCTGAAGTCACGGAAATACCCGAAGTCACGAGGAGCCAGCACTAAAGAAAATACCTGAAGTCCAGCAAGTATACCGAAGTCCTGAAGCCATGAGTTCAATTCTACCAACACCAATGTGGGGTTTTTTTTTTTTTCTAATCCCCTGGCCTCAAATGTTTTCTTTTAATACTCTATAGGCCCCTGTCACCAATTTCTTTACTTTATGGGGCTCCAATAATTTTTTTTTTATAACTTGTTAACGGGGGCCCTGCCACCAATGTGTAAAAAAAAAATTTTGGGGGGCCCCAATTTTTTTAACTTGCAAGGGGGGCCCTGTCGCCAATGTTTTGTTAAAAAAATATTTTTGGGGCCCCATTTTTTTTTTTTTACTTGTTAGCGGGGGCCCTGCGACCAATGTTTTTTTAAATGGTTATTTTTGGGGCCCCAATTTTTTTTAACTTGTAAGGGGGGGCCCTGTCACCAATGTTTTATTAAAAAAATATTTTTGGGGCCCCAATTTTTTTAACTTGTAAGGGGGGCCCTGTCGCCAATGTTTTATTAAAAAATTATTTTTGGGGCCCCAATTTTTTTAAACTTGTATGAGGGGCTCTGGCACCAATGCTTTAAAAATGCTTTTATGGCGGGGGGCTTGCACCAATTTTTTTTTAACTTATAAGTGAGCCCTGGGGGTGTTTACTTTTTTAGCGCTGATGTCTGTTTGGTCTTTTTAACTTTGATGTGGATTCGGCGGGGATTGGGGCGGGGCTTAGATGCCTGGGTGGGCGGAGCCCAGGGGGCCCCGACAATTTTGTTGTGCGGGGCCCCGTGATTTCTAATGGCGGCCCTGCGTTCGCGTGAGTACAGCCCCATTGAAAATCATTGAGTGCGTCTATACCTGCGCTCCCCTGTGGCTGAACGCAGCAAAACGGAACACAGGGGAGCGCAGGTAAAAACCCTCATGTGTAAGAACCCTTAGAACTAGATAACAAGTAGCAACTTGCCTGCTTGTTTAACCAATTGTACTCTCAACTGGCCCACATAAGCAAGGCTATTTAAAGCCTCCCACTACTGCTGATTGGCCAGTTACAAATACCCATTAACTCCTGCACTGCTGGATAATGATTCCTAACAACAACAATGGCTCAGTAGGGGAGAAAGTAGGGTAGTTCTATAGCTTATATATGAATAGTGTCAGCTTGCAATCACAAGAACTACATAGATCAATCGTCAAAGATGAGGTGTGCTAGAAACGCAGTCCAACAACAGCCGAAAAGCCATTAGTTAGGCCGGTCTGCTATGTAGGGTAACGATCAGGCCCGGACTGGCAATCTGTGGGTTAGGGCAAATGCCAGAGGGGCTGCTATAAGGTCCCATAGAAAGTCAGTATTTAGTGGGCTGGTGGGGGCTGATTGGGCCTCTATGTGGGCTGATTGGGCCTCTGTGTACCTGAAATGCTAGGGCCCATTTCGACTCTCAGTCCAGGCCTGGTAACGATTGTAGTGCAGGCTTCCTTATTAATCAGCTTTGAAGGAGGAACTGCAATGTTCTGAAAGCTTGCTGTGATTATCATCTTAGTTAGCCAATAAAGGTATCACCTTTACACCACTTTTGTTATGCGTCATATCAAAAGTTCTTCCTTATAACTTATTTAAAGAGTGATTCTTATATATATAGTCTTAATACACCTACTGCTCTATAAAATACCACTGAGCATAAATTATCTGAGCATTAATAGCGATCAATGTATTAGGATACAGTTTAAACATCCCTGAAAAACAACCCATGGTTTTACGAGAGATAAATCTATTCCATGGTTCTATAGTACATCACAGTTAACTGTGGAACGGTCTTCCACATCCAGAATATCTTTTAATTTCTTCATACAAATACAAATTTATGGTCATACAAAAATGAAAAGAGATGAAAGAGCATGGAAAACCATCAATCAGAGCTTGGCACTGTACATTCACCGCAGCCCAGTTTTTTTTCTTTCACTGTATTTATTTTGTCCAAAAATCCAAAAAAATAGATTTGCAGTCTGTGTTATTATCCTTTCTATTGAAGTGAATATGGACAGAAGCCACACCATCTTTTTCTCTGTAATAATAAAACAGTTACCTTGTACTTGATCCCAACTAAGATAAAATTAATCCTTATTGGAAGCAAAAGCAGCGTTTTCTAGTAGACTAAAGGTATGAAGATCCAAATTAAGGAAAGATCCATTATCTAGAAAACCCCAGGTCCTGGACATTCTGGATAACAGGTCCCATACCTGTACTGGCTTATACTAGAATGGCATGGAGCTGCTTTGGAAATTTCCCAGACTGATGCATTTTTTTCTGAAGAGAAGCACCGTTCAAGTGAGTATTCTTGGGTGTTGAATTCATCGGAGGGTGCCAAACATATTGCCCCAGTGAATTCTGTCATTTTTGTCTATGTCCTTTAAACATATTAAAATGTTTATATTGTAACTATTCACCATTAAATGTTTAGCAACAATGACGTGGATCTCAGCATGCGCACAGCCACAATGCTTCCTCTCCTGTGCGTTGTCTACAGTAGCAATTACTGGCACTCATTTTCCATGGCAACCTGGTTTGAATATGTTAATAACAAGCCATCAAGGGAAAATTCCATTATAAAACAGGAAGGAAATGATTTAATGATGGATTGAGAGCTTGTCATTTTAAACTTAAAGGAACAGTAACATCAAATAATGAAAGTGTTTTAAAGTAATACATATAAAATGTAGTGTTGCCTTACACCGGTAAAACCACTGTGTTTTCTTCAAATATACTACTATTGTTTATATAAACAAGCTGCTGTGTAGCAATGAAGGCAGCCATTCAAAAGATAAACGGCTCAGGTAGAACATAATGATGTTATCTGTTATCCACTATTTAGGGCTAGAGCAGACGGGGAGATTCGGGGGCATTTTGTCGCCTGGCGACTTGTAGCCGCGACTTGTAGCCCCCGAACCTCCCTGAATAGCCAGGTCCTGGGGCGCACCGGCGTTACTTGAAAACTTGAATAATTGCCTGCACCTATTCACACGCGGTGCTGGCTTTTCCGAAGTCGCTCGAAGTTGCCTCCTTAGGCAATTTCGAGAAATCACAGCGCCTCGTGTGAATAGGCGCAGGCGATTATGCATTAAAGACGCTGGAAGGCAGGGGGAAGCTGTTCGGGGAGATTAGTCGCCAGTAGGGATGGCGCGAACGTCGGAAAAAAAGTTCGCGAACAGGTTCGCGAACTTCGGGAAAATTGCGAACGGTTCGCGAACGGTTCGCGAACCCCATAGACTTCAATGGGAAGGCGAACTTTAAAAGCTAAAAAAGACATTTCTGGCCAGAAAAATGATTTTAAAGTTGTTTAAAGGGTGCAACGACCTGGACAGTGGCATGCCAGAGGGGGATCAAGGGCAAAAATGTATCTGAAAAATCCATTGTTGACTGCGCTGCGTTTTGCGCTGCGTTTTGTGCTGTAAAGGGCAGAAATCACACTACTACTTGGCCAGTTCATGTATAAATACCCCAGAGTTCACACAAAGATGGCAAAGTGGCCAGTTCAGGTATAAATACCCCAGAGTTCACACAAAGATGGCAAAGTGGGCAGTTCATGTATAAATGCCCCCAGAATTCACACAAAGATGTTAAAGTGGCCAGTTCAGGTATAAATACCCCTAGAACTGGAAAGTGGACCAGTAGCCAGCACATCATCCAGGCACAACTAAAATAGAAAAGCAGAGCCACTGACCATGTGGGTGGGAGGGTGGTGAGCAGACTGCAGGCTGCAGTGTTTGTATAGCAGCTCCTTCCTTTTTCTTTTTCCCTGTGCTGAAATCAGGGAACTGTAGGGCAGTATCAGTGCTGGGTTAGCCAATCTGATCAACAGCTGGATCTGGCTGCAGGGAATGTGAAGGGAGGAGCGAGCACCAAGGGAGCTTCCATTGGAAGGGGAGTCAGTGGTCCAGGGGGTGTGGGGGTGGTCCAGGAGGGAGAGCTTCCTTATTGGCTGCCATGTATCTGCTGGTCTGGGGTGAGAGGGCAAAAAAAAGCGCAAAATTTGGCGAACCCAAAATGGCGAACCTTGCGCGAAGTTCGCGAACTTTTGGCGAGCGCGAACACCCGATGTTCGCGCGAACTAGTTCGCCGGCGAACAGTTCGCGCCATCCCTAGTCGCCAGGCGATTAGTTGCCAGGCGACAAATCTCCCCGGATCTTCCCGTCTGGCCTGAGCCTTAGGGTAGTGACACACGGGCAGATTCAGGAGATTTAGTCGTCTGGGCAACAATCTCCCTGAACTGTCTTCCAGTGCAATACCACCGGCTTGAATGTAAATCGCTAGTGGTATGGTAATCGCGGCGATTACACTGGTAAAACTTCTGTGTTTACTTCAAAAATACTGCTATTGTTTATATAAATAAGCTGCTGGGTAGCAACAGGGGCAGCTATTCAAAAGATAAAAGGCTCAGGTTACACAGTAGATAAGCTCTGTAGAACATAATGATGTTATCTGTTATCCAATATTTAGGTTAGTGACACAAGGGCAGATTCGGAGATCTGGCGACTAATTGCCTCTTTTTATGGGCAACAATCTCCTCGAACTGTCTTCCCATGCCATACCTCTGGCTTCTTATCTTCGTAATCTTCGGGATGGATCTGCATTTTGGCGCATGCACAGTTGTAGCAAATTTCTGGGTTTTCACAACTGCGCATGTGCCGAAAGAGACAGGAATTGCCGAAGAGGAGAAAGAAGACACCAAAGCTAAGAATATGGTGGTTGTGAGCTTGGCTGAGCTCACTCTGCATTTGCGGTTACTATTTCTGGAGGGAGAATAATTCAGGGGTAAGACTGTGCAGGGGGGAGGCAGGGAGGGGGACCAACGGAGGGAGGCAGATGGGGACTTAACATCAAGGGGGTTTGAATTCTCCCTTAACCTGTGCCAGATAGCTTTTTGTCACCATTGCTACACAAGCAATGTTTATATTAACTACAGTAGTATTTCTGTAGCAAATAAATCAGTTTACCAGTGCAGAGCAACAGAACATTATATTTTCATTACATTAATAGTTTATTTATTTGGTGTTACTATCCTTTTAAGAGACAGTGTAATGCATGACGGATGGGGTCACCACCTGAGGGGCCAAAGAACTATATAAACCAGAGATCTGAATCCAACAGCCCTTGATGGCTGAATGTTGATGCTTCTGCATTTTCTCCTGCTTTAACTGCCTTTTGTAATCATTTAGTGTTCAGGGACTACAGTTAAATCATCTTGGATAATTAAAGGAAGCTATTAATAAAGCGGCTTACACGTATTTTTACACCTTTGTGGTCCTTGTATTTCTCCCAGTGGTGTTAAATAAAGGCTAAACAGCTAATTGGCCCTATGGCTCTGTGGGAAGAAAACATTTGCTTTTTTTAACAGTGAAGTGAAAATATTGTAGTAGGAAGGGGGTTAATATGCAGTGGTAGAGGGTAAATGTTGGGCTTGGGAATAAAACACTTGACAATAGAGCAGGAATGATAAGGAAGCAGGTTATAGCCCATGGGCTCTCTTTGGTGCAAAATCTCTAAAGGACAAATTTTCACCTGCAAAGATTTTTCGCCACACTTAGCGCCACTTCATCAGGTGCAAATGCTGCTAAAGTTTGCTAGCATAAATTCGGCAGCGCGAGCATTTCATAGTGAACAGTGGCTAACGTTCGTTTTTTCCTGGCAAAACTTTGTTCGTATTCTTAGGTTTACGTGAATTTTGAATAAAGCGGGTTCATATGGGTAATAAATATGACTTAATTAGTTATGGTGCAAATGCTTTATTATCACAAATGTCCAAGGAAGCAAAATAAATACAAAAGTGATCCCATAATGCTTTAGACATGAGCCCACCCTAAAACAAATGTGGCATGCCCCTCAAATGGTAAAAAAAAAATGATATAAAAATAAACATTTTTAATAGTTACAACTTTTAAAGACAATCCCGACTTTAAAATATGGGAGAAAAACTGCATTTTTTTTTTAACTTTTTTGACTTTTCGGCATACAGGATATGATGAGGATGTAGCTTCATCTGAAAAGTTCTCCAGATCTAAGCTGGAGAAGGAAACTCTGATGAAAGAGGTAATGTTCTGGAAAATTCACACTTTAGTGAATTTTCAGAGTAACGGTCGTTCGCCTTAGCGAAAATTCACCTGCCGATAGGGTGCTAAACTTCATTAGAGATGCAGTCTTTTGTTGCGAATTGTTCTCTATGCCTGTTTGGAAATTGGCGGTGTCCTTGCAGATGGGATTTCTGGTTGAGTTTTCACTAGCGACAGTCACTTCGCCCCTTCCTGAGATTGTACAGGTATCCGTTATCTGGAATCTTTCATAGGGGCAAATTCACTAAGATCCGAAAATTCACCAGCGTTGGCTTCGCTAGCATTCGCCGCACTTCGCCAGGCGAATTTTCGCCAGCGCTATGCAAATTCACTAAAGTGCGAAGTTACGCTCAGGTCAGCGAACGGTAGCGTAGTTGCGCTAGTGTTACTTCGCAAAGCGCATTTACACTAGCGAAGCCTAATTTGCATACGGCAGGAACTTTAAGGTATAATAGAAGTATATGTTACAGCCACTACATTCCACTACACAAGCCCAGGAAACCTTTAATAAATAAAATAAATTTGTCCTATTGCCTACATGTGCCCCCTGTATAGTTGAGTTGCCATATGTTGGGAAATGTGTAACCCCCCCCCAAAAAAAATCTATCTTTTTTCAGACTATCACCCTCCAATGGTAAAACACGCCAGCGTTTTTTTGGGACTTCAATTTTCAAACTCCTATCTATTGTATTGAACTTCGCCTGGTCTGACTAGGCGAAGTAAAGTCTAACGTAAGTGGTAACATTCAGGATGCGAAGTTGCACAAGTCTAACTACTTTGCTAGCGAAAAATCGCCAGAGCCGGTGTTAGTGAATTTCCAAAATTGCGAATTGACGTCACAATGGCGAATTAGCGCAAGCGTTAGACACTTCGCGCTTTAGTGAATTTGGGCCATAGACTTCATTATAATCATAGTCCAGATTTTTACTAATTATCTTTTTCTCTGTAATAATAAAATATTAGCTTGTACTTGATCCAAACTAAGATATAATTAAACATTTTTGGGTGCAAAATCATCTTTTGGGGTTTATTTAATGTTTAAATGATTTTCTAGCAGACTTAAGTTATGAAGATCCAAATTACAGAAAGATCAGTTATCCAGAAAAGTCTAGGTCCCAAGCATTCTGGATAATAGATCCCATACCTGTAGTTACATCTTGGTTCTCTTTCTAAATACTTGTGAGTATCAGTGAACGGCAGAATGCCATTCAGAGATTTCACATGTGGCCCCGGACTATTTAGAAAGGCCACACAGGGTGTTTCATGTTGGTGATAGATGTTTTTAGATCTGTGAAGCAATTGTGGGTTTCTGTGGGTAATTAAAGAATGAAGTGTCCTTATAGTGAGTATTAAGTAATTATGGCAATCTAACCTGTATATGCAATTAAGCAGATTGGTACAGGTATGGGATCTGATATTATCTGGAAACCCGTTATCCAGAAATTTCCGAATTACGGAAAGGCTGTCTCCCATAGACTCCATTATTATCAAATAATCCAAATTTGTAAAAATGATTTCCTTTTTCTCTGTAATAATAAAACAGTACCTTGGATATAATTAATCCTTATTAGAGGCAAACCAGCCTATTGGGTTTATTTAATGTTTACATGATTTTCTGGTAAACTTAAGATGCGAAGATCCAAATTACGAAAAGATCCATTATCCGGAAAACCCCAGGTCCTGAGCATTCTGGAAAAAGGGTCCACTGAATTTATAGGTCAGTATATGGAAGCATGCAACATTTCCTAAATTTTCCCAAATTTTCTTGCACAATTGCATGAATGCACATAAAATTGAGCCATTGCTCATTGCAAATACTTCCACAAACTTGGCTGTATGGCTATCCTTGCAAGGTCTCTTTTTGGACCCTAGCAGATTGCTAAAATTGCAAACTGGGGAGCTGCTGAAAATAGTAATACACAAATACAAAAATGAACACAAATGGCAAATTGTTTCAGAATATCACTCTCTACATCATGCTAAAAGTTATTTTAAAGGCGTGCACCCCCTTTAAAGGAGAACTAAACTCTAAAAACTAATATAGCTGAAAATGCCATATTTTATATAATGACCTTATTTCACCAGCCTAAAGTTTCAGCTTGTCAATAGCAGCAATGATCGAGGACTTCAAACTTGTCACAGGGGGTCACCATCTTGGAAAGTGTCTGTGACACTCACATGCTCAGTGGGCTCTGAGCAGCTGTTGAGAAGCTAAGCTTAGGGATCAACACTAATTATCCAGCAGAAAATTAGGTTTGCCTGTAATATAAGCTGATGCTAAAAGGTGACTATTAAATTATAATGCTATTTTAACTGGTTTCTGTGCTGTCATGTAGTAATTAACTGTATTAATGACTAATCAGCCTTATATTGTGACTATATTTCTATTCTATGTGTACTGTATATTGTGAGTGGGCCCCTAAGCTCAGTAAGTGACAGTAGCACAGAGCATGTGAATCAGTGAATCAGCAGAAAAGATGACAGGGAGCTACTGGGGCATCTTTGGATACAACACATATCTTTACCGATAAAGGGCTGTGGTTGACTTAGCGGCTACAACATTATGGGGCAGATTTACTAAATTCATGTGAAGGATTCGAATATTATCGCGAACAGTCTCTTTTCGTTCATGCGACTATTCATATATGCAAATTAAGTATTTTCAACCATCGAATTTGGAATATTCGGTCGCATCGAATAGATTGAATAAATATTTATTCGATCGCTCGACTATTCGCCAGTCGAAGAACTTGCCCTTAAAATTTTTATTCGACTTCCTACTTCACCAGATTGAACCTACCGAATTGCAATAGAAGCCTATGGGAATCCCCCGTAGACTTTTTTTTCTAAGTCTTTTGCCGAATTTCAATCGTACGATCGAACACTTCGAACTTTCAATTCCTACAAATTTGGCGAATATTCGAACGTTTTTTCTTCGACTTTTCGTGGAATTGTACGATTCTGGCAAATAGTCGAAAACACACTCAAAACTGGGGAATATTTATTTTCCAAAATCTTTATCGGTCCCCATGCAATCTACCTATGTTTGCAGGGCCAAGCAGGCTGTGATCCTTCAGTTTTGCTGGCAATATCACCTAAAATGGTCTTTTTAGTTGATGGACACATCAGGCATTTAAACAATGGTTTTGAGACAATCGTGGTCTCACTCTCATGATAACTATTGGATCTTTCAAAAATCTTTACGTCTATGGCAGGGATCTGCAACCTTGGCTCTCCAGCTGTTAAGGAACTACAAGTCCCACAATGCATTTGCCTTTATGAATCATGACTCCTTCATTGCATTGTGGGACTTGTAGTTCCTTAACAGCTGGAGAGCCAAGGTTGCAGATCCCTGGTCTATGGCCAGCTTAATTCGAGGGCTAAAAACCCTCAATAATTCGACCCTTAGTAAATCTGCCCCTATGCATAAAATGTTTAGCCTACTTCTTTAGTTGAGCTTTAGTTCTCCTTTAAGTGTTACACAGATCATTCTATAACTGCTCCCATATATTTGCTGGTCATCATAGAAAGGACATTTGTTTTGTCAAAAACTGCCAGGTGTTTTAAAAAAATCATAGCAATTTCTCTTGTGGCTACATTTATATAACATTCTCAATAGCAGCTATGTTCCTTAGCATACCCAAAAACTTAAAAAAAAAAAAAAACACAGAGCGGCTGTTTACAGCAAGCTTTTAGATTTATACATCTATCGCCAAATGCGGCCCTTGGTAATAATGTTCCATTGATCTGATATATAACCACTTAGAGGGACGTTAGCAGGCAAAGGAGCAGCACAGAGAAGAAGTGAAAATTCAGCTTTGAATTTGGACCTTTCGAGACTTCAGTAATGCACAGAAAGTAAGTTATTTGTAAGAAAGCAACTAATGGATAAAAATCAATTAACCCTCTGCATGCCCCTGGCATCGGACAGTGAGAAAGTGTAAAATCAATGGGAATGTCACTGGTAACTACGGAGGTAGAGCAGGAGAGTTGGGTCCAAGGTTGTATTTGCATTATGGGAGGATAATAACTCACATGAAGACGAGAGATTTATCTGCAAGCACATTAAGAGGTAAGAGAGATCGATCCCTTGTGGCTTAGACGGTCCATTCCTGTGCATATGTCTAGAGCACTAAGAAGGTCAGACAAAGCTCTGTTGCATATTCTTTTTAACTACTTTTGTTTTAGGAGGCAAGATCTAAAAGCAGGGCCCCCTGTAAATCTTATCAGCTTATACAACAGTAAAACTGTGTTGATAATATGTTTTTAATAGTTATTATGGCATAAGAAAAGGAGAAAACGGTATTTAGTTTTTTCATAAGATGGCAATTATGTTCTGTTGTTACCCAGCTGCATATTTGAATATTCAAATCTTTCGAATTTGAATATTCAATGCCTAATTTGCAGATTCAAATTTATATTAAATTTGATCGAACTTTGAATTATTCACGTGAATTTTGTAAATCTGCCCCTATGATTCTCTCTTAGGTTTGGATTACTGTATGTGAAAAAACCATGATATGACTGAATGGAGACACAATTGGGTAGACTCATCAAAGAGTGAAGTTCCGCCACTAGAGGGAAATTCCACAGCTCTCAATTCATTTCTATGGGATTTTGCAAGGCGTATTCATCAATGGGTGAAGTGAAAGTTCACCCTTTGATGAATACGCCTTTAAAAATCCCATAGAAATGAATTGAGAGCTGTGGAATTTCCCTCTAGTGGCGGAACTTCACTCTTTGATGAATCTACCCCAAAGAATTAGGTACATGTATAGGACCTGTTATCCAGAATGCTCAGGAGCTGAGGTTTTCCTGATAATGGCTCTTTCCATAATTTGGATCTTCATACTTTAAGAAAATCATATAAATTTAGGCTGGCTTTGCTTCCAGTAAGGATTAATCCCATTTTAGCTGGGATCAAGTACAAGCTTCTGTTGTATTATTTCACAAAAAAAGGAAATCATTTTTAAAAATCTGGATAATATGTATAAAATGTAGTCTATGTGAGTCATATTCTTCCAAACAGAGTAAATTGCTGATTACCTCGAAAGGAAAATTTTGAAAGGGATAAC
>CM044435.1:117074659-117131756 GCA_024363595.1 Xenopus borealis | reverse complement strand
TATTATCCACTGTTACTATAGGCACCATCTCTCCCTACTATACCTGCTATCCAACAGTCGAACTCGCTTCCCAGATGACTCAGTAACAAGTCACGCCAGTGATTATACAGCTGTCTGGCGTTATGTTTCCTCATTTTTTCATGTCTGTTATTTATAGACACAGGATTTGCAGCCTCTAGTTGCTGCACAAAGGGTTAAGAGACAAAGCAAAGCCCCTCCCTTATTTCCCTTACTACTTTCTCTTTCTACTAGACGGAAGTGCTGTGGGCAGAGCAGCTGCTGCTAGTGAGTGATACAGTGAGTCGGGTGCTGTCCCAGTGCAGATGTAACACCACAGACCCTCCGTGTTTACGCGCCAGTCCAAGACATGGCTGAGCATAACGACCGGAAAGCCTTCCGGCGTCCCTATTACTACAGCAAGTTGTCTTTGTCCTTCTACTCCACGTTATTCTCGGTAGGTGCCTGTTGTATCTGTGGCGGGAGAGGTGGGAGTGTGTAGTGCTGCTGGGCGGGAGGCTGTACTGAAGGAGACGCGCAGTTTATTGCTTGGGCGGGGTGGGACTCCATTCGGGGAATGAGATGCTGCAATAAAGAATAGTGTCTTGGAGGCGTGGCTCCTAGTGTCATTCATAGTGAAGGTGTGCTCCGGTTATAATAGCGAGGGTATATGGGGACTGGAAGTAGTGCTGAGGAATATAGTGGGACAGGTCTTGCTTTGTCAGAAACCCCTCAGAACTAAACTTACCTGCTGCACCTCTTGTGGGAATGACTGACTAGCAGGGTTGCCAGGTTTTCATTTCAAAACCAGCCAAATACTAGCCAAAAACTAGCCAAAAGCCATTTAAAAGTAGCCCAAAACTAGCCACATTCGTAAACAGAAAAATCTTAATAAAATAAAACAATAAGAACAGGACCGGAACTAAGGGTAGGCAGCCGCCTAGGGCGCAGTCATGGGAGGGGGAGGGGGGGGTGCACTTTAGAAGGGAAGTAATGTTTTTCTTAAGTTTTAACTTCACCCCTGTTTCCAGCAGCAGAGTTCTGGGTAGCAATGCTTGTGGCACAGGTACAGATTTAGGGGGCAATGCTGGTGGCACAGGTACAGATTAGGAGCAATATTTTGGGTGCTGCTCTCACAGACAGAGACACGCACTATCACAGACAGAGACACGCACACTCACAGACAGAGACACGCACACTCACAGGCAGAGACACGCACACTCACAGGCAGAGACACACACACTCACAGGCAGAGACACACACACTCACAGGCAGAGACACACACACTCACAGGCAGAGACACACACACTCACAGGCAGAGACACACACACTCACAGGCAGAGACACACACACTCACAGGCAGAGACACACACACTCACAGGCAGACACACACACACACTCACAGGCAGACACACACACACTCACAGGCAGACACACACTCACAGATGCACACTCGCAGAGTCAACTTGAGTGAGCACTAAGCAGTCAGCGACACGCACTCTCACACGTGTCTCTGTCTGTGAGCTTCCAAACTGCTTGGTATAAATAAAAAATAAACATTCCACCTTTAGAAAAGTCTGGAAGTTAATCCTATAGTTGTCCTGCCTATATGTGGGGCTTCTGTATTTGTCTGCTTTCCGTGAATTGATTTCCCAACACATACGCTGATCAGGAAGGGAAGCAGAATAACGAAGGCAACAGACTGGTTACACTTTGTGCTGCTGTGACTTTGCACCTACGCAGATATGTCATTTCAAATTCAGTGACCTTTGTCATTATTAGTCACAACTATGGGGATAGAGTATGGGATAGAGCTGCTTTCTTTATGTGCCCTAAACAGGGAATTCTCCTGCTTAGTTCCAGCTGATTCATCTCTCCATTGTCCCTTGTAAAGCCAATGCATGTGCTTCTTTCATTTTTCACTTTCTTTTACCCTGTCGAAATGATTCAGACAGGGCTCCAGAAGGAAAGTCAAAATCACTTGTGTGTGCCAAAATTTAGGAATTCTGGGGGTCATTTATAAAGTTCATATAGCACATATTAATTCACAAACGGTTGTATTGCCCATGTTTGTTCCTGAACATTAAAATATTGCACTGCTGTGCCCGTCTTTCCAGTTTTTGCACATTTGCTGTCTGCATGAGTGAAAATAGTGTTGGCAGCATCTTAAATTTGCAAAACTGTCCACCACCAAAGTTGAGCCTGTCTGACTGTAATCACTTACCTGATACCCCAGACTTGCACTGCTGTTAGCAGAAAACTGCCCCAACCCAAGTTCTAATCAGTATTCTGCTAATAGGAACATCAGCCTGGAGTTATCAGGTAAGTGAATATAATCACTTGGAGGTACCTAAATTTTGGCATGCCCCAGTGATTGTGACTTTCTTTCTCCTTTATTGGTTTAGTGTTTGTTCAGTTGGTTGGTCTTGTTTGAAAATAATATAATTTATATTCTTGCATATACATTTACATTTTGTCTGTGTTGTGGATTATGACAGTACCATAGTTTTTCATCAAGGGGGTTGTTCATATTTAAATTAACTTTTCGTATGATGTAAAGAGTGATATTCTGAGACAATTTGCAATTGGTTTTCATTTTGTATTATTTATGTTGTTTTAGTTATGTAGCTTTTTATTCAGCATCTCGACAGTTTGCAATGTAAGCAGTCTGGTTGCTAGGGTCCAAATTACCCTATTAACCATGCATTGATTTGAATAAGAGACTGGAATATGGACAGAAGAGGCCAGAATAGACATATGTGTAATATAAAGTAGCAATAACAATACGTGTAGCCTTAGGTCACTGACCCCCATTTGAAGCTGGAAAGAATCAGAAAAAGGAGGCAAATAATTCAAAAACTATAATAAATTAGACCATTTGAAAAGTTGCTTAGAATTTTCCATTTTATAACACACTAAAAGTTAACTGAAATGTGAACTACTCCTTCAAGTTTTTCAGGCAGGACCCCCATAAAATGTAGAAACTCATGAAATACATGTAATGGGCCCAAGATCCCATCCAGCATAATGGCCATTGGATTGAACAAAGAGCCCACCAAAGAAACTATGGGACGACCTGGAGGGTGAACAGGATTTAGGCAAAGTGTACAGGATTGGTGATATAGGATTCTCAACCAACAAATACTTCCTCAAATTCGTAGTAATAATACAAGAACGAAAAGGAAAGACAAAAGAATACCTTTTGTTACATGCTATAATAGGCAGATTAATAACACATTGGCACATACTACAATGAGCATATCCCCATATAGAAGAATTTATTGCGCCACCGCTCTTGTCCTGTAGGAGCAACATTGACATCAGCTATTGTTAAGAAAAAGACTATAAGGGTGGATACGTTACTTGGTAAGAGAGCAGTATGGATGTCACCTTGTCATGGATGTAATCAGTGCTCCTTTGTACTTAAAAGAAGAAAATTCACACATTCCAAAACAGGTATGTTGCACATCTAAGGATAGAGAAGGGACATAGTTCTGATCAGCTTAGATATATGTTGTTGGAAACAGGGTCTGACTGGACGTGGGCCCACCGGGTTACTATACTCTGGGGCCCCCTGCGCGCACGCCGATTATGGCTTATATCTTCTTTCTTAGATATTTTGTTTATTAAATTATACCTCAGCTGAGATTAGAAACTTTAAGATATGTCAAAATCAAGCTCAAAAAATTGTTGGGGACATGTAGAGAAATAGAAATAGTTTTTCTTGTGATATAAGTAAGATGTTTACAACATAATGTGAATGGTGACATGTATAGAGTATAGACAAGTGTGTAATACTGATGTCACTTCCTGTGAACCACTTTAAAAAAAGTACGACCTTGTGCCTTATACGGCATGTTACAATATTTTTGGCTTGAGAAAGGGCATGTTGCATACCTGAAATGTGGCCGTTTTTATGTGAAATGTTCACTGACTATACACTTTTTGCATAAATGTGAGTGCTGCCTTTCACGGACTATACACTTTTTGCATAAATGTGAGTGCTGCCTTTCACTGACTATACACTTTTTGCATAAATGTGAGTGCTGCCTTTCACTGACTATACACTTTTTGCATAAATGTGAGTGCTGCCTTTTTTGTGCTGTTCTCTCTCTATATTCGCCAGGTGCGAATTTGCAGCAAATTTCTTCATTTCGCCACCAGAGAATAAATTTGCCAAAACAGTGGCAAATGGGCTAAATGGGGACCGAAATGTTGGAACACTATATTATGTGTGTATAAATAAAAGGACATTATATCACAAAAAATGGGAGTGCTGATCCAGGAATAAATTATTACAAAGATTGAGTATATGTTGGAGATTGATCACACACTAAGAACAGAAACGAGGATAGAGTGTGGACACTTAAAGAGTGTGTGTGTGTGTGTATATATGTATATATATATATATATATATATATATATATAATATTCTACAATCTTGTCTGGAACCACTGTACTGTAAACTGTACTGTAAATTATATCCTTATAAACAGTGCGTTCTGGCGTTACAACGCGCCGTTTATAACTTAAACAGACAGCAGTTGTCACTGGTGCACTGTCCCTGCAACTTTTTTTCCTGCTTCTCCATCTCACTTCCCTACTTCCCCCCCCTTGCTCTGCCCACTCACTCATGCCTCCTATTCTATTCTTGCTGCCTTTACTTCCGTCTCGATTCTCCTTTACCCTCTCACCCTCTGCCGTTTGCTGCCTCAGCGTACTTCTCCCTCTACTTTGCCCCCTCCATCTCCGGTGTCGATCTGTCGGCCTGCGGCCTCATGCTTTTATATAGTCAAGTAACTGCTATGCTCACCTGCTGATTTTAGTTGTCATGTTCAAATGTAGTTCTTTTAGTTGAGTACCTTTATATAAAGCGGAAGGGAGAGCTGCAGACCAAGCACAGCAGCAAGAAACGTCTGTGTCTTATAAACGGCGCGTACTGAAGTAGAAACACGCCGTTCATAAGGATATAATTTAGTCTGGTCCCATAGCGAAATGACCAGACTGTAGATTATATAGTGAATAAAGTACCCCCTCTTGTAAAATATAAGGATATTATATGTTACCGAGGAGTTTCATGACCATATAAAAACACGAGGCCGAAGGCCGAGTGTTTTTATACAGGTCATGGAACTCCGAGGTAACTTCTAATATCCTCATATTTTGCAACTGGGGGTACTTTATTTATTATAATACAGAAGTTTCAGTGAGTCATGTGACAGAAACTGATGACATCAGAACTCACCGTTTATAAGGATATAATTTACAAGATATTAACGGCTTTTGTGTATTATAAGGATATCATTTACGAGATATTCATGGCTTTTGTGTATTTTATTTATATATATATATATATATATATATATAAAAATATATGCTATTCTGTGATTCCTTCCCCTTAGCAGAGCGTGTGAGATGGGGCTGTCAGTGCATTCCAGCACCTTGGACAGCTGCTGCCCAATAGGGAACAGAGACTTACTCATTTGTTTTCCATACCAGGCTTTGTAACATTTCAATATATACAAAAGAATTATATTCATGATCTCCAATGGGGCCAGACAGTATTTTCAGAGTGGGTTGTATAACAGTATTGATAACAGAATATTTTAGCCTGGATGTGTCTTTAGTTTCTAAGCTCTGACTTACAAGTTGTTTTTCATAGCCGCTCTGCTCTGTAAGTCTACAAGAACCCTCGCTGATTTGCAAAATGAGTTGTTCTACAGGCCCAGGCAGGCTTAAAACTATAATCAAGTCTTGCTCAATTATCTTCTTAGTATATATCTCTGATTTTTTTGTTTTGAAGGTTTTAAAAAGTGGTCTTGGTTCTGAAAAAAATATGTTTTCCCTGGTAAAGTGTAGCTTGTTTTTCGGTGCTTTACACAATTGAATTTTATGGCGATGTAGTTGTTAGCATTGAGGGACAAGGGTTTGATTTCAGCCAGGCCACTAGCTGTATACTGTGATACTGTAGTTGTGGTCCCACCATTGTTTCAGGAAAACTCCCAGTTTCCGTGGGCTTACTGCTCACCTGTATAAAGCTATACAGGTTAGTGATCTGTTAACCGGAAACCCATTATCCAGAAAGCTCCAAATACTGTAAAGGCTGTCTTCCACAGATTCCATTTTATCCAAAAAAAAAAAAATCAAAATTTTTAAAATGATTTCCCTTTTCTCTGTAATAATAAAACAGTACATTTTACTTGATCCAAACTAAGATATACAGTCATTAATCCTTATTAGGTATTTCATGATTTGCTAATAGATTTAAGATATGAAGATCCCATTTCAGAAAGATTGATTATCTGGAAAACTCCAGGTCCAGAGCATTCTGGATAACAGGTCCCATACATGCACCATTGTCATTACTCATTTCAGTATTATAAACGTACGAGTGCAAATGAAGAGAAACAATAGGATTACATCTTGTAAAGATTAGAGATTAGGAGAATAAGGAAGGTGAAGAGGAAATATTTGAAGAATGGACTATTAGCCCGTGGAGTTCTACCCTTGGAGTGTAGGCTCTACTGAGTCAGGAACTGATGTGAATAATTAACAATCTATGTAAAGTTCAGCATGATGTGGGGCAATAAAGAGTTGTTCAGATCAATTACAATAATAAAATAATTATAGCCCTCTAAAAAACTCCTGACCTTCTTGTACACTGTATTTTATCTTTAATTTGGTACATCCAAACTCAGAATTACTCTTCCCTTTATCCGCATTTGCAGGTTATAAGAGCAAACCCTTTAACCATACATATGATTTTATTTTAGGCATTTGGGTCACAATTTGGACCCTGCAGTTTTTTCCATGAGCAGCAAGCCATCGATAGGTCAATCCAGCATTTTGTGGGACCTCCAGTAGGCATGTTGGGGATTTTTCTGCAGCTGGTGCTATTTTTATTACTTTGCTAGGCTCTTTATCCAGCAGGAAGGAGCAGGATCACTAGGGTGAGCATGCAAATGTGATGTGTAGTGCTGTTTGCTACAGGTTTTGCATGAGAAGCTTGCTGCTAACACCTGACCTGCTTTTATTCCAAATATTCTGTGTTATATCTATTGCAGCACATATCCTATAAAGAATCATCTAGGCACATGTGCTTAGGCCCCTGTGTAGCCCAGTAATTTGTAACTAACTGTGCCCCCATGTTGTGCAAAGTTTTAGTTACCTGACCACAGATGGTAGTAGTGACACAGCATTGCGGAACATCATAGATGCACCCACCCCTTGCGTATTTACCGCTCCAGCAGTTCTAACTCTCCGCTTTATGCTTCTTCAGCAGTATCCATGTGATACATTGTTACATTTTATAACCATTTTTTGCCTTGGTCTAGCATCACTGTTGCTAGTTTAAAATAAATTTTGATTATCCGGAATGTGTATAGCACCAGCATGTTTATCACCCCAGTGGAGATCACAGGTCTAGGCACATGTGCACATTGAGATCAATTTTACTCTGCTTGTATGTTTTTTAAGAGATGGAAGAAGCCAGTGTACCTTGAGGAAACCCACACAGACACAGGGAGAACACGTAGCTCGCAACTTTCTTGTTTTTCGTGTGACAGTCCCAGTTAGCCCACAGTTCTAGATTGATACTGAGATGTCCCGACTTTGTCTTTGATCTCCTGCACTAATGCAAGAAAAATATAAAAATGTCTAACTTAATTAGCTTTTGGCATTGAGCCTAGAATACTCAGCACCTGCAATTAGGTGTATGTGTAGCAATTTAAGATACGAAAGATACAATTATAACAATTTAAGATAAGGAAGTCTCTTGGGAGAACTGAGACTTTCAGCTGAACGAGCAATTCTCCTTTATTGGCAAAACTGTAATAACACATTAAGCAAGGCCCTAAAACCCCCAGAAATGTGTTCAGACTTTCCATAACCTGCCAAATTTTGTAAAGTTGACATGGTATTTAGGGGGCGTGGTCAAACAAAACATTGTGTTCCATCTTTTTTTCAAATGTTGGGAGGTATGAGACAACCATGGTTGTGCAGTAGCCATAGATTTTTATAGAAAACAGTGACATGCAAATTGGAGTGTCTTTACTGCCACTGTTTTTCAACTAATTACAGTGGGATCATAAATGCACACAGAGTTCTTATCACTCAGGTAGTTATGTATTTACGAAAGTAAGGTTTTTTTTTAATGCTTCTATGAGTAGTAATTAAGGGTGTCCATACTGTATATATGGACTCCGTCAATGTGCCGTAGAAAGCAACTATTTGCTGTACTCTCAGAAACAACAAAATTAATTGGTTTCCCAGTGAATTAAAGCTGTCATTAAAGATTAATTACTTTGTTATGTATTCCAGATGCTCGGGCAGCATAACGGTCAATTTATTTAGAGCCTTGTTCTGTTGTCACAGTTATCCTCCTTGATGACAGCACTTTGTTAGTGATGACTGTCAGCAACATTCTTCAGCAGTTATTCAGTCAGTCAAATGAATGTGAGTGACGTATTATTGTGCCACTTGGAGTTGTGTGGCCTTGTGGCTTGTGTCCCAGTAGAACGCTGGCGTATGCCCATTTTACCGTATCTGAATTAAGTACATTTCTTAATGAGGCTGGATGTGTTTTTGACATAGACATTGTTATGACACATAAAAAACTGCAATGAATGAATTTGTTATTTGCTGCATTTTTGTTAAATAAAGTCTCGGGGGGCAAAGGCTGGATTTTCTAAAGGGGAGGTAGGAGAAAGCTTCCAAAAATAAACAAGTCTCCTTAGAAGTGAGAACATGAAATAGCAGAGATGACAAGAGCTATGGTTATATGCTTTTTATCTACAATTATGCTTCTCAAGGTAATTTAATCTGCATAGGCATAACAGCTCATACCATTTTATCATCCTACTCTAATGACTGCAGTAGACAGCAGGGGTTTCAGGGTGAATAAAAACCTCCTCTTCATCTGCCTGCAGTGTTTGTCTTGTAGGCAAAGCATTACACGGTATATTCCCTAGGATAATGTCATATGGATAAACTGAAATTCATCTAATTTGCCTTTTAGTATTTTGACAGTTAGCAACTTATATTTTTTTTTATTTTCTTCCCCTTTCTTTACAATGTATTTTCTCCTTTCCATTTGCTATTTTCTCCTTTCCATTTTCTATTATTAATGATCTGTAGGGACCCATAAGTAACATGGCCCTTATGGCTTCCCTCCCCTATTTCCCTCACCTTCCTTTTTGGCTATTACTGGGTTAAATCCCAAGTAATAGGCCTTACCTGTGATTGGCCAGAGGGTGTGACCACCTCCTGCAGTGCTGTAACAAAAGTACTTGCAGGGAGGGGCACTTCCTGTTCTTACTGAAGCCACCACCATAACAGGACCAGCACTGTTAGAGGATTGAGTCGGGAAACAGGCAATCCCGTGAATGAGGAGTAGTAAGAAACAGGGCAGATACTCTAATAGTCTCTCTAGAGAGAGAAAGATAGAGAGTTTATGTAGTTGAACAGTTCTATGTTCCAACGAGGAGAAGTAGAAGGAATAGAACTCGTACAAGGCTTCCCCATAGGCCTTAAGAGTAGGGACACCAGTGAGTAGGGTGTTAGGATTAGAGCAAAGCCTGCCTACCCCACCACTGGCCCGGGGATCCTGATATTCTGGAGCCACACCTTGGAGGGTAGACCGAGTCCCCAGCCATGCTATGTGTGTGATGCTTGCTTGACAAATCTGCACCTGATACCTTGTGAGTACTTAAAACCTGTGGATCTATTTTGTGCACTTAATAAAAGTTACTGTTCCTTTAAGAATCTCCTGGCGCCCATTATCTTTATTGTACAGGTCTGCCTGGGTATTGTAGTTATACTACCTCTTAAGGGATAGCTTCCACTTGGCGAAGGCCCTGCCCTGATGTGTAGATGTCGCAAATGTAACCCATGCTCTACTAAAAGTTGGACACCATACCTAATCTGGTTAAATAGCCCAGAAAAGCGTTACAGATCCTAACAACTAGAAAATGAATGTGTCAGCATACACTTCTCTGGCACCTGTAATGGGCATTTATGGAGCACTGCATGTGAGCGGGCTTGGAACGTATTTTTTTATAGGAGATGCAGGTCAGGTTGTGGTTAAAGCAATACATATATATAGCACTTGTGTTGAACGCAGTTGGCTGTTGCAAGATGCTTACAAATGCACTGGACTGAGATTGTAGGCCATGGCACTTAAAGGGATCCTGTCATGGAAAAAACATTTTTTTTCAAAATACATCAGTTAAAAGTGCTGCTCCAGCAGAATTCTGCACTGAAATCCATTTCTCAAAAGAGCAAACAGATTTTTTATATTCAATTTTGAAATCTGACATGGGGCTAGACATATTGTCAATTTCCCAGCTGCACCAAGTCATGTGACTTGTGCTCTGATAAACTTCAATCACTCTTTACTGCTGTACTGCACCCAGCAGCCTAACAAAAGAACAATGAGAAGATAACCAGATAACAGCTCCCTAACACAAAATAACAGCTGATCTAAGAACAACACTCAATAGTAAAACCCATGTCCCACTGCGTACTATTCAGTTACATTGAGAAGGAAAAACAGCCTGCCAGAAAGCAGTTCCCTCCTAAAGTGCTGGCACAAGTCACATGACTGGGGGCAGTTGGAAAATTGAAAAAATGGCTAGCCCCATGTCCGATTTCAAAACTGAATATAAAAAAATCTGTTTGCTCTTTTGAGAAATGGATTTCAGTGCTACTGGAGCAGCACTATTATCTGATGCATTTAAAAAAAAACATGTTTTCCCATGACAGTTTCCCTTTAAAGTACAGAGATGCCCAAACAGTCCCCCATGGACCAAGTAAACAATGACCAATAAACAATGGCATCTTCTAGCAGCCTCTCCATTTCACAAACAACAGGATTTATTTATTGAACCAGTCTGTAGTGCAAGGGAACAACATTTCGAACCTCACATGGCTCTTTTTCAGGTCTAGAACTTAATGATAACCCCTCTTTTTGTAGCATGGTTACAGTTGAACCATTTATTCAGACGTGGCTAATTTTCTTAATATAAGTGAATTAGTTTAGTGCTTTACAAAACTTGTTAGGTTACTATGGCAATGTACAATATACCATCAAGTAATTTTACTGATACAAGACTGATACAAGGGGCTGAAATCGACCTGCTGAAATACGCAAGAAAATCAGCCCCTACACAGGCATTATCGTCCTCTCCTGCCTGCACCTGGAACCATTGTGTTAGCTTGAGTAAAGGCACACAAGGCACGACAATGAAAACTTACACATTTCTTTACTGAAATCAGCCTCATGTCTGCCTGCACCTGAGTTGACACAATGCTTCCAAGCAGGCCCGGACTGGCAATCTGTGGGTTAGGGCAAATGCCAGATGGGCTGCTATAAGGTGCCATAGAAAGTCAGTATTTAGTGGGCTGGTGGGGACTGTTTGGGCCTCTATGTGGGCTGATTGGGCCTCTGTGTACCTGAAATGCCAGGGCCTATTTTGATTCTCAGTCCAGTCCTGCTTCCAAGTGCAGGCAGGAGAGGAGGCTAATTCCTGTGCAGGGGCTGATTTTCAGACTGTGTATTTTAGCAGGACGATTTCAGCCCCCTGTGTGGCACTAGCCTACATTTAGACATATTATGAGGCTTAATTACCCCCTTGCAGGTTCTTGTAAGATCAGTTTCCAGGTTTGGACTGGCCTGCTAGGTATCTCCCACTCCCAGTGGTCCCCAGTATAGAAAGAATACAATTAGCACTTTATTTCCACCATAAACAATTATAGCCTCAATTACATTTGGCTTTGCCTCCTTCTGATGGATCTGAAGTGGGTCCTTGATGTGAGGTTCTCTGTTCCAACACTGTCATCACTCACTTTTTGTTGGGAAGGCATAGCCTTCTGTATTAACATTCTGTGCTGTTAAAACACAAGCCACATGCACAATCAACGCTATCTGCGGATTTTGTTGCTATTACTAAAACCTGTTTTTCATACGGGAGTCCTGAGATATGTTGAAAAAAAGCTGAGACTGTTATGAGAAGCAGTAGGGATTGAGTTTGATCAATTTAAAGACTAGGTAGATCAAGGATTGTAAACATTGGCAGCTTAGTTCACCCCCATCAGAGAGAACATGTTGTTCTTGTGCCATTTCATTTCAGTAGCAATCAGGTTGCATTTGATAAGTACATTATGTCATTTTGTGCCAAGTTTAGTTCTCTCACATATTCCCGTTCACTTGAGTGCCCTTACAGGAAATATTTTTTATCTCAAACTGCCTTGACTAGAGAGGATAACAGCATGCATTATAATAAACTGTATAACTTGTGGGTACTAAATACATAATTGATGAGTATATTGTGATATCTTAAAGCAACCACAAGCTGTGCTGTCAGTAACTGTGGGTACCAAAGTATACATCATCTCTGGGCCCATTACCATAACTGTGAAGGCTTTAGACTGTTTTCCGGGACTGAAGTAGTAAATCAAGAGAACAGTCCGGTGAAGAAATGTGGCACCAGAGCCATAACTGGCAATGACACAGGTTCTCTGGCTTTTTATTTTATCTCCTTGCTGATTGCTAACATTTTTCCTGACGGGTGAAACCATATCACCTCCTGAAATAAAAATTTTCAGGAAACCCCAAAACCGTGATATGACCTCAAACAGTTGTGAGAATGTATTGGACTATGTCTACCTCTATCTATTTTGGTCATCTTGTCGCTTAACATTTGGCACTTCTTGATTGTAACTGTATTTGTATTTATTTACATTTTACTAATATACTGATCTGTCGATTCTATCATTGTGTTGTTTAGGAGGTACTTTTGTTTTTCGGTAATGGATTGGAAACCATGCAGTTTGTCGTTTAGCAATGAATTCCCCTCGCTAGAATCATGGCCTACAAGTGGCTTGAGTCCTGCAGCAGGAAAGTTTTAGAACCCAACCAGTAGCATGTGAGAAACATGTTGCTCACAAACCCCTTGGATGTTTTTCCCAGTGGTGTGCTTATGTTTAAATCCAGTTTACATGAAAAGAAAACCTAATGTAGGCTTCCAGACCATATGATGCTTACCAAAAAGCCAATCACAGCCCTTATTTGGCTGAGGACCTTTTTTTCATGCTGTTGTTCCCAACTCTTTTTACATTTCAGTGTGGTTCACGGGTTTTATATTGATCATAGTCAACAAAACGTCTCTATAAGACCACACAGTATGATATTGATCTAATGAATCCAGTTGTTCCTACACTAGGATTGCAGTAGTGCAGAGAGCAACTGACCATTTGAGCCCTCTTTGCCACTTTGAATCAGAAAAATAAAAGTTTTCGTTAGCAATTGTCGAATCTGTCCTGTTGAATCGCCAAAACATTCACAAAACCATGAAAAATTGTTAAACACATTCATAGCAAATTTTTGCAAAACGTACAACTTTTTTTGCTGTGACTTTTTCAGATTTTCAGAACACAATACATAGGAGTCTATGGACATTTCCACCATATCCTTGGCAGGACTAATGCTGGTAGGGCTTACTGACAATGCAAAACAGCTGGAATGGTCTCTTCCATTAGCTCATAAAAATGCCTATTTAATGGGTTAACCCAAACAACATATTATTAGGCTTCCTTGAAACGAGCCCGAGAATATTCTCTCTTACAAACTGTCAGAATTTGTTTCAAGAAGCATTTGACTCAGTTGATTAAAAACACGGATGTTTAATTAATGGATCCATTTCAATTCAGCCTAAATGCCACTTCACATTTTCCCACTGAGAACATTTAAGTCGGTTTGCATTTATATTGTGATCTTCGCCTCTGAAGATGCATGGGGTTAAGGGTTCCTTACTCTGCTCTCTTGCAACTGGATATTGCAGGTAAAACCAATTAAAAAATGCTAATTACTCAGGAGAGCAAAGGGGGCAGTAGGGAAGATCCAGGGCATAACACAGCTTTATTTTCTCAAAATAATTGATGATGAAGTGAATGGTCAAGCTTTGCTATTGAACATTCATATATTGTTGTTGTATAGCTTTTAGGACCACTATTCATTCATTCCTTTATTCAGCAAGAAATGTGTATTCTGAACCATGCCAGGGAAACTGAATATAACAAAGCAGGTGACTGACTCGCTTGTTCCAGCACCTGGAATATAGATTTCAGCAGATGACGATTATTTGACAAGAGATAATCATTTGATATAAAAGCCTTGACAGTGCAAGTAATTATATCACTAGCGAGACGTTACAGTTGATTATATCAACAATCACTTGTTATGTGATATCCCCTTGACGATTGCTTAAATGGAACCGGAAACATATAGGTAGTTACTAGAACAGGATCAATAGACCGTTGAAGTTCAGTAGAGTTTTACAACTTCAAACATAGGTGCTTTCCTCCTATAGGAGTTATTCACTCCTGTAAATATTTGGAAGTTCAGCATGTGCTGTTTTTTTTTATCAAAGTATGCACTTTACCAAGAGTGTTCTTTACAGCACAGCATCAGTCCTACCCAGGTGCACCCCTTGCTATTGAACCCTGCCTTATTGATTTCAGGGTCCCAATTCCGTTACAGAATTATTGGAAATTTAAAGGGCAACAGCTGCATACCTGCTCCTGTATAATATACACCCTCAGCTAATGGTTTTCAGCCTAAAAACTGGCCATAGACAAAACAATCTGATCGTACGAATCCTGGATTTGTACAATTTTTGGATCGTGTGTGGAGTGTCCCGACATTTGTCGTGCCATGCTGATTGGTCGATCGGACAGGTTAGAACGTTTCTGTCAGTTGCCGACAATATCTCTGCGTGTATTGCCGATCATACGATTTTCAGTGGGAGACTGTCACTAGGTTTTGTCGGACACAACTTTTGTACGATCCCTGTCAGGAGCAGAACATCGGCTGATCTGTGCTTTTACTACTTTATTTAATCTGAAAGTTAGTGGCAGGTCGGGAGATGAGGATGTCCGATTGTATGATGATTCGTACGATCGGATCTTTGCGTCTATGGCCAGCTTAAGGCAGCAGTTTAATCCTCTAACAAATTTGTTCTGGCCAGACTCCATATGCACCACTTAGTTCTCTAACTAAAGTTAATGATCTTCTGTTAGATTTGTGTCCTCCACATATGCTAGTATAATATACTAGTGTAATTAGTGTCTTACTTGTTTTAATGCCCAAACAAGCTTCAAAAAGTATTTGATAATTAAACATTAACTGGCACTCTTGCACTTCCCTTTAATCATACTCGCCCATTTTTATAATTGTATCTGTAATTGAATGCATGGCAGTTTTAGCCTTGATGAATGTGGGCAGTATATGGCATGATTAGAGGAAGCACACTAATAAACTATTGATTTCTCAACAACATAATAAAACCTATTGGCACACATCCACTACAGTCTGGTTGCATGTTTATGCCAATGACAACTCCTCCTTCCAATATCACTTCAAATTCTAGCCTTGTATTTATTTTTTATTATTCAGTTAATTTGTATATGTGCAAATGAATAAATTCTACTTGTTGTAGACTTATCTTTGGCTCTGTGTCCTATATTGTTCTGAGACCAATCCAGTTTTCCTCCTGGTTCCCACTTTACTAGAGAACATGCCAATGATATCAGCAATGCACAGGATTGGTGTACCGCTTTGCATCCATCTGCTAAACCTCCCTCAACCAGAGCAGCAATTTATATATCAATGCAGCCATCACTATTGAACTTTGAAAGAAAGGATCTTTAAGGGGTAGCAATCTTTAATTAACTTGTATTTTGATTAATTTGCTACTGGTTTTGTTTGTTTCATGGTTTTTCGGGTTATTTTTGTGTTCACCTGTAAAGTTTGGAATTTTACAGCTATCTGGTAAATAGGGTCTTTTTTTAGCAACCAAGCAGTGGGTTGAATGGCAAATTGAAAGATGAATGGGAAAGGGCCTAAATAGAAAAATAATAAAAAAAAAAAAAACAACACAAACATATAGTTGCCGCACAGAGCAATCATTTTTGAGATGCCAGGGTCGATGACCCTCATATGAAAACTGTAAAAATCCGAATAAGAAGGCAAACAATTAGAAAGTTATGAACAAAGTTGACATACTAAATGGTAAGTTGTTTGATTTAGTTATAATTTAGGCAGGGGGTCAAATGAGTGGATCTTTGCTCGATTCGGCTACACACCAATGAAATTTTAGAAACTGTCTGAAATTAAATCCACACACAGGCAAGCAAGTTTGCAACTCTGTCTTGAAGAGCTGAATCCACACCTTATATCTCCTGGCCAACCAAGTGAGTTGTTTTTCAAATATTTTTTCCCATGATTTTACTCCAGTTGGGATTTTTCAGCTCTCCTGAAAATGAATGGAAAAGGCAATTCTGGGTGATTTTTTTTGTTACTTTTGCAAAGTTTTTTTTTTTATAATATCACAAACATTAGACTCCAGTTAACCAGTCTTTTATTTGGCTGGATTTACGTGACACATATTTGGGTGCCGTACCCAATTAGGTAATTTGCCAAATTATTTTGTCACTATTAAATTGAAAAGGATCCACTACTCAGATATACCTTTCCAGAGGTCAATAGATGGAGCTATTACTTATGGCTCTAGAGCAATGGTGTATTCATAGTTAAAGGGGATGTAAAGGCAAAAAATAAAATCCCATTTTTACTTTTTTTTTAATGAAAAAGAAATCTATCTCCAATATATTTAATTTAAAAAAGGGGTTCCATGTTTATAAGAAACCTGACTGTATGCAGTGAAATTCCCCTTTCATTTACTTGGACTAACTGCTGTGGATAGGAAGCATCAGACAATCCCTTACTGCTTTGCAGGAAAGCAATCATACTTTCAAAGGACAGGAGGGAGCCCCCGCACCTTACTTCCCAGAACTTCGCTTGCCCTATGCAGTCTGTATATTCTGATTATTAATCAGTCTTACTGTATCAGCTTTTATGGCAGATATTTTTTGACTTGTGTTGTTTTGTTAATTTATGACGATCCCTAAGCTTAACCTCCCAACTGAAGCCCAGACCACACTGAGCATGTGCGTAGTCTTAGGGGCAGATTTACTAAATTCACATGAATGATTCGAAATTTGATCGCATTTTCAAAAAGATATTCGAATTTGAAGGTTTAAAATTCAACCACAATTCGATTGGTCGAATTCAAGGGTTAATTCACCCTCGAATTCGACCAATAGTAAATCTGCCCCTTAATCTTGCAGGGAGTTTAACAAAGTTACAAGCCCCTAGGGCCAGCTTTGAAAGCATAAATCATTTGTTTGATTAGGCTTCTGATGCAGTAAGTTCATGTTTATGTTTAGTATACAAAATACAGCATTTCTAGCATTATTCCTTTTTAGACTTTAGTTCCCTGTCTCATGCACAAGAGAAGGCTGACTTTTGTGGTTTGGTTGGTATTGAGATCCAGACTTCTGACAAGAAAATAAGCATAGCTTGTTTTATAAGCAGGAAATATTAATGCACATGCTGAGCTATTAATTTAGCAATATGAGCTTTTATATTAGAAAAAAATCTATTACAGTGTTGTTGTCCATGCAAAGTTTCTGAGAGTCAATTTTAGACGTTTTAAACCCTGCAGATGTTTGTTTTTGTTATTGGCTTATGCTTGTCTACTAGAGGGGCCACTTTTGGGTCTCCTGCAAGACACTTGGCCACTGGCCTTGCTGGAGATTTTAGTTCAGCATAACCAGTCACAGGTGGTAACTCTCTTGCTTAATATTTAATAATGAAAAAAGAATTACAATGGGAAAATTACACTGAACATGAAATCCTCTAAAAATGTGGGGGTTTCAGACAATTCAAAGTCATATTTTATGATAGTTTGTGTGGTTGCCCTGTTCTGCATGGGTTTCCTCTTGGTTCTCTATTTTCCTCCTACAATCCAAATATATGGTAATTGGCTCATGATAAAACTGATCCTAACGGGTGAATTTGATATAGTGACTTTAGACTGTCCACTGGGACAGGGGCCAATGAGAATCTTGTATAATCTATGTAAAGTGTCATGAAATGTTGCAACTATATGGAAAAAAATAAGAAACAGGCATTTACACCTGTAGGCAAAACACGGGCCAGTTGTGCTACTAAAGAATTCTTCTTTTGTATGTCAGCGCGGGTTGGCCTTCCAGTTTGTAATGCCAGTAAAAAACTCATGCTGTTATTTAGACATTGTGGAAACTGCAGGATTCCACTGTATGATGTGAGTTAAATACAGGACAGTTTGGATCATTTACTTCCTCATGTGGTGCCAATCAATGTCAGTTTATTAAAGCTGACACTTAGCGAAACAAAATATATTTTTTTCACATTGGTAAGCATTTTAATAGATCTCGTCTGCTCAGGGGTAGTACAAGTAGAAAAAAATCTAAAAATCTCACTTTTTAATGAGAGGCGCAGCTTGCTAATGTTTAAGCAATATTGGTACATTTTCACTTTCACTTTTTGTGTGATATCACTCCAACTTGCAGTACAGCAGTAAAAAGTGATTGAAGTTTATCAGAGCACAAGTCACATGACCAGTGACAGATGGGAAATTGACAAAATGGCTAGCCCCATGTCAGATTTCAAAACTGAATATAAAAAAGCTGTTTGCTCTTTTGAGAAATGGATTTCAATGCAGAAGTCTACTGGAGTAGCACTATTAACTGATGCGTTTTGAAAAAAACATGTTTTCCCATGACAGTATCCCTTTAAGGTTTGAGTTATGTTTTACATGAAAATTTTAGTTTTTTGGTCAAAACTCACTTTTTCAAGATGTATTATACCCAGACCCTGGAAATAACTCAAATTCTAAAATACACCATCTAAAACCTGTCAAAGTGATGTCGGAGTCGATGGAAGTGGTGCCTTGAACCATTTAAAGATGTTAAAACTCAAATGATTTCAGTGTTTCAAGTTTTATTTTTGCTGAAAACTTTCAGTTTGAGTTTACGGGTTTCACCAAACGGTTTGACCTATTTATCATTGGAAAAAAAACAATAACATCTGTTTTAGCAGACTCATGGTATAATAAATCGCTAAAAATTCGTTTTTTTTCTGCTAAAAAATAAGCATTTTTTACCCACTAAAAATATGTATTTTTTCCATTAAAAAATCATATTTTGTAGTTGAAAAAAACTAAAATTTTCAAGTTTTTGGCATTTAGACTTGAATAAATGTTCCCCTTAGCGTTGCAGTTTCTTTAAGAAAAAACAAGGTAGGAAAAAGCTATTTTCATTTTGAGAGCCAGCGAAAGGAGACTTTGATTCACAAGCTTTTATCTGAAAGACGAGGTAATTTGATAGCTGGCTGGTTCCTTTGAAACAACATGCATAAAGAAGAGATTTGTAACCTTGGAGTGACAAGCACCAACTTATTTTGTCTGAAACTGGGCTAATGCTTCACTTTCTGGCTATATTAATATTACACCAAATCTGCTTACAAGTGCATTAATGGAGAGCACCTAGATAAGGTCATGTGTAATCTAGTTCAACACTGCTTCATTGGGCAGTCATTCACATATCTTGCCAGGAAACAGAACCTTATATTCACTCTATAAAGGGTCTGGAGGGAGGAAAGGGAAAAGTATTCATATAGTAAAAGACAATTTATGCTACACAAAAGGATAGTATAATGGGGGGGACCCCCAAGAACAACATTGTGCTAGATTACAAAGCCTACCCAGAAATGGCATCAAAATCGTTTCGTAGAAGTTTTAAGTAAGCAAGTCACTGGGATGACCATGGTTTAAGGTTTTCAGTATTTTCATAATTACTCCTTTCAGGTTGCTGCTAACAAAAGTGCTTGCATCTTTATGCATTCCTGTAAACCCAGTACTTTTGCCTTCTTTGCAGACTATGGCACAAGGTGCTGTGTGCTCTTGCAAAACTGAACCCTATAGTTCACACCTGCCTTAAACAGCGTTTCCTTTGCATGATGCCCCGATAGGAAGTCAACTAACCGTGTGTAGGGAGTTACTAACAGTGTGTGCCACAGAGTAACCATATTGACAGCAATGCAATTTGCACCGAATAGGTAAAATCTTTGCATATGAATTAACACATTTGCACAGTTTTATTCAAGGAGTGCGCTGTAGGTAATAGACCATATTAGCAAAATTGAGAAGGCTCTCAAAAATGTAAAGTTGACTGTTCAATTAAAATAAAGTTTAACCTTATTAAGGTTTACATGTCTACGTATATTATTAAAGGAAAACTATACCCCCCGAACAATGTAGGTCTCTATAAACAGATATTGCCTAAAACAGCTCATATGTAAAACCCTGCTTCATGTAAATAAACCATTTTCATAATAATATACTTTTTAGTAGCATGTGCCATTGGGTAATCATAAATAGAAAATAGCCATTTTAAAAAATAAGGACGGCCTCCTGGGATCCTAGGATCCAACAGTGCACACAAACATACCAAACAAACTATAAAGTTAGGTCACATGAGCCAATGAACAGACAGAGTTGTGTCTTTCGCTTCAGCACTTCTTCCTGTTACAGTTAGAGTTGAAATATTTCTGGTCAGGTGATCTCTGAGGCAGCACACAGACCATCATGAAATGGTGGTTCAAGGCAAGAGATGTAAAAGGGCAATATTTACTTAAATTTATATACCAGTTTGGTAAGATTCTTTAATATGTCACTTGATTTGATATAAACTATCTGTTGCTCAAAAATTCATTTTCGGGGTATAGTTGTCCTTTAAATGAACTTCTATAGCGCCAACATATTTCATATAGAAAGCATTACACGTTTCATGCTACAAGGCAATTAACCTTGAATTCTATAGTCCCAGCAGCAAAAGGAAAATTTTCCTATATAGAAAACAGCGCCTAGGGCAACGGAAATTTTAGAAAAAAACAATAATATAGTGCAGTACATTTGAAAAATATATGGGAGTCACCCTGTGTTTCCTTTCCTTTGTTAATTTGTGAAACCAGTGAGAGCACACATAAAAAACTTTTAAAATCAATCAGTGCACTCACAGTGAGTGCACTGATTGATTTTAAAAGTTTTTTATTAAAATAGGATTACACTATTTCCTGTTTTTATTGTTTTTATGATCATATATCGAATCTGCGGACATACCGGGGAACCAAAAGGGGATTTGCCGGGAGAAACCAATTATATGCGATCCACCACGAAAGTGGTTTGTAAGTAGGCATTTTTGCCATAATACTCGGTGAAGGAGGAATACACCTGCGGATTAAATTTAAGAACAGTCACTTTTTTGAATATGTCCATACTGTTATAAACCCCTTCTCCACTACTGGGAATCGCACAGCGATATATTTTGAGGAAACACACTTATATGTATACATAGCTTATATGTGTGCTCTCACTGGTTTCACAAATTAACAAAGGAAAGGAAACACAGGGTGACTCCTATAAATTTTTCAAACGTACTGCACTATATTATTGTTTTTTTCTAAAATTTCCGTTGCCCTAGGCGCTGTTTTCTATATAGGAAAATTTTCCTTTTGCTGCTGGGACTTACATACGCAGGGGAGAGACTGCGAAGAAAACGGCAGGAAACCTTTTCGGACCAACACTGTGATTTTGGGACACTTAGCAATAAGCTGTTTCAGGTTTTATAAGTCTATTTGAATTCTATAGTGCCACAAGGCACTAAGATTGAAGGTCATATATATATTAAGGACAGAGTTGTGTTTCCCACAAAAATTTGAGTTTTCGAGGTTATTGTTTTGGCCAAAACTCATGTTTTCGGGATTAAAAAAAAACTCCTGTTTTTTTGAGATTTATTATACCCTGACCCTAGAAATAGTTTGATTCCAAAAATACACCATCTAAAACCTGTCAAGTTCATGTAGGAGCCAATGGCAGAGGTCCCTTGAACATTTAAAGATGTTAATAACCTTCATGATGTTAGAGTTTGTGTTCGGAGGGTTTTGCCCAAAACCTTGATCAATCATCTTTTTTTCACTGAAAACTTGATTAAGTAGATTTTTTGTTTTCTTAAGAAATAAGAAATCATTCGAGTTGTGAGTTCATTCAAGTTCATTTGGGGTATAAAAAAAACTCTGATATTTGACCTTTGAGAAAAAAACTACCGTAAGTCCGTAAGTCCCTTGTATTGTGAAATGTGCAAGGCTTATTATTTACCTATAAAACTTAATAAAGATGAACTCTTTAGTTTAACTGAACTGTCAAGATTGGGTTTATTGAGTTCCTGCTCAATGTTGCTAATATGGTATGATCCTTTTCCTCTGGCTACAGGTTTAGGGCACCCAAGCCTAACATTTCTAACGGTGATGAGTCTCTACACATTTCTTACAACTACTGAGCTATTGTTTTCTCTTTGAGGGCACTCTCTCTAGATAAACAAACATGACAACTTTTTGAACTTTTCACCCATTTAAGAAATAAGTCCCAGTATCTCCAATTCTGCAGCTAGTTTGTGTGATAATATTTTTGTGTTTTTCTCACACATCCTCTTTTGCTTATTGTTTGTTTGCTAACAAAGTACAAGCCATAATGGGATGGATACAAACAATATATTCTTAGGAAACAATACTAACGGTACTCATTAGTTCTCTGATTACTGGCACAAGCCCTATGACATCAACAATGAAACTAGCCTTAATTAAAGTCGAAGTCATTAACCCAAGAAAATAATGCTATATTTCACATAACCATTAGTACTCCCATTTTTTCTTCCCTTTTAACAAAAGGAGTGGAGAAAGACAGAAAGTATGCGAGAAAGGAACATTACTAGAACTATACAATATACATTTATGGCATCTGTTATCCAGAATGGGTGGGACCTGGGGTTTTCTGGATAAAGAATCTTTCCATATTAAGGATCTTTATACCTTAAGTCTACTAGAAAACCATGTAAACAGTAAATAACCCGAACAGGCTGGTTTTGCTTCCAGTAAAGATTAATTCTATCTTAGTTTGGATCAAGTACAAGATACTGTTTTATTATTACAGATAAAATGGAAATCATTTAAAAAAAATTTAAATATTTTTATAAAATGGAGTCTATGGGAGACAGCCTTTCTGTAATTTGGAGATTTCTGGATACCTGTTTCCGGATAATGGGCCTTATACCTGTATAAACTTTTTATTATACAGGTTTTATGAATCCACATTTGCTAATATTCCGCTGAACACTACTGAAATATAGCATGAGAAAGCTGCATTAGATACAGCTGCTTATATGACCCTGACTCCAGTAAAGTATATTAGCTTTAGGGTACTGGCATACGGGGTTGTTCCTGGAGGAATTTATAAGTAATTGAAGATTTTATCCCAATGGTCCTAAATAGTGATGGGCGAATCTAACCTGTTTCACTTTGCTGAAAAATTCACCTAAAGCATTGAAGGCAATGGGCAACAAATTTTGTTCGGACGAGCAACCATTTTTTCTCATTGGAGTCAATGGACTTTTTATTGCTGAGAAAATTTTGCTCACCAAGTACACCCATAGGGGCAAATCCACTAAAGCGTGAAGCGTCTAAAGCGTGAATTCGCTAGCGAAGTAGATAGACTTGCGCAACTTCGCTATCTTACGCCAGGCAAAGTTGCGCACTGATGAAGGGACGTAACCATCTAAGTGAATTAGCACAAACATTTTTCTGAATGTTACCTCTTACGCTAGAGGTTACTTCAAAAGTTCAATACAATAGATAGGAGATTGAAAAAAAAGGTTGAAAGTTTTTCTAAGTCCCAAAAAACGCTGGCATCTTTTACCTTTTGTAGGGTGATGGTCTGAAAAATAGCAAAAAAAGTTTTTGGGGTTACCCTCCTTCCCCCCCCCCTAAATTTCCTATCATATGGAAACTCAACTATACTGTGGGGACATGTTTAGGGCAACAGGACAACTTTATTTTATTTATTAAAGGTTTCCTGGGCTTGTGTATTGTAATGTAGTGGCTGTAACATATACTTCTATTATACGTTTAAGTTTGCGCCATATGCAAATTAGGCATTGCTAGTGTAAATGCGCATTGTTTGGCAAAGTAACGGTAGCGATACTTCGCTGCCGTTCGACACGCTGAGCGAAAATTCGCATCTTAGTGAATTTGCGTAGCGCTTGCGTAAATTCGCCTGGCTAAGCTGTCGCTGGCGCATTTCCGCGCTTTAGTGAATATAGAGGTGTATTCAAATCTTGTTGCAGCACTTGTCAAGAGATAAAAGTTTGGAAACGGGTACATACTACTGTGTTCTAATGAAATATAACCATTTACAAACAAGATTTTTGTTTGTTTTTGTTTTTTTAAAAAAAGGGAAATATTCGATAATTTTGTTGCTTAATATTTGAAACTTTATTCTCCACTGCTGCTTAAATTACTAAAGCAACCTGTCAGTCTTCTGAATATAATAAGGTACTTTAATGAAGGTTTTGGGCACACTATCTGAGCTCATCTACCATTGTAGAAGTAGAATCCCAGAAGAACAGAAATCCCACACTTGTCTCAGAGAACACACTACTTATTAAACTGCCAGTCAGTCCTTGCTACCCTGCTCATGTGGGGATACACAGTCTTAGTGGCTGGGAATCCATTATCTGAGAGAGATCATTCTAAAGCCTGCAGAAGCGAACAAGGTGGATAAAGTGTTATTTTTAGTCTATAAGTCATATTCAAGATGATTTATACAGAAATATAGATCCTGTGTAATACTCACCATATTCTTATCGGCCTTGCTTGTTATCCTTCCGGAGCCTTAGCACTAGGCCTAGAGCACTTCCAGAATTTAGCTGGTGTGTATGAAACACATTCTTCTTTCTTCTTCAGTCTATAGATAATCAGTTTTTTGTAACACTCTGGATTGTCCAAAGTAACATAGTCCTCACTGGTTAGTGTTGTTCTGCATGATTTGGAAACAATAGGTGTGTTTCGCTTCAAGTTGAACCCCATTCAATTAATAATTTTTTTATTCCACCGTGTGTGTAACCAACTGGAGGAGGTTGGGTTCTGAACCAAGCTGTAGTCGATTCGAGCCCCCTCAAACTTTTAACTCTATTTTAACCTGTCTAACTGCTAGTTGATCCAGTGGAAGGCAAAAAAAACACATCTGAAGCCTTTCAAATTTGCCTTCCTGACTCCCAAGATGGCAATCGGACCAGTCCCTGGATCAACTTGTACTATGAGCTATGTTTCATAACCCAGTATTCCCTAACTTTACAGAACCAGCCGCATTAGAAGTTAAAGGTTGGCTATAGCAGAAAAAAAGCAACCAATGATAGATGTGAAATGTAACATTTATACATAAAGAAATACATACATTGAATAGTTTTTGTATTGAGAGGATAAGGCTGCAGGGGTTATAGACGTATTGGTGTTCTGTTCTAGGCATAGCTGGTCCTGGAATTCTGAATTCTAGTTAGGGATGCACCGAATCCACTATTTTGGATTCGACGAACCTCCGAATCCTTTGCAAAAGATTTGGCTGAATACCGAATCCTAATTTGCATATGCGGTGAGAAGGGGGAAAACATTTTTTACTTCCTTGCTTTGTGACAAAAAGTCATGCGATTTCCATATTCATGTAATTTGCATATGCAAATTAGGATTCGGATTCAGTTCGGCCTGGGGTGAAGGATTCTGCTGAATCCTGTTGAAAAAGGCTGAATCCTTCCCAAATCCTGTTTTCGGTGCATCCCTAATTCTAGTGGCCACAAAGCTCAAAGGGGTATAATATAAACATTTTTTAACTGACGGGTTTTGGAACAGACATTAAAGTGGACCCGTCACCCAGACACAAAAATCTGTATTATAAAAGTCCTTTTCAAATCCAAGTTCAAATTTTTATTAAAGCATTCATAGCTCTTTTAAGCTCATTTAAAAATCTCAGCTGTCAATCAAATATTGTCTGCCACTCCTCTATGCCTTAGGCATAGAGGCGGGGCAGATAATTACTTTCACTTTCCATTCAGCACTTCCTAGATGCCACTGCTCCCCACACATTCCCCCAGTTCTCTTAACCATTTAATTGTGTAGTCAGGACATGGGGATAGACATTGGGTCCCCCATTCTGGTGCACAAACAAGATTCTGAGATGATACAAGGCTTGACTTAATAACAGTGTCCACAAAATGGCTCCTGCCTGCTTGTTATAATTATGAATTCCCAGACTGAAGGAAACCAGATTAAAATAATTTATATAATGTAATTCATGTTCATTTTGCTTAACTAATGTGATGAAATAGGATTTTGAATATTTTTTTGGGGTGACAGGTCCACTTTAAAACAAAGGGGTCTGTCATATCTCAAGGTTATTGCAGTTGAAAAACAGTTAAGATGGTTTGTCACTTTCAGTATTTCTTCTAACCATATATGCAGTAGTAGAACATGTTCTGCTGGTAATAATCTATTGCTCAATAATTGAATGGGGTATCTGATATAAGTAATTCTAAAACAACTGGACTTGCTGAGTAATTATTGAAATTAATTATTTCAATAATTACTCAGCAATAATTACTCAGCAAGTCCAGTTGTTTTAGAATTACTTATATCAGATATACCATGACCTGGATGAATGAAAATCTTTTTTTTTTACGAAGCATCTCCCAGAAATTGCACTATTGAAAACACTGGGAGGAATGTAGCCTATCAGGGTATTCCAATACAGGATTTATTGTATCTGTAACAGTTGGTAAATTGACAAAATATATGACAACTTCCTCCCCAAAATTAGAAAGATGTTGTCTTTGTCCAAATATTTAAGGGCCTAACTGTAGCTTTAAAAGCACTAGACATTTTTAATAAATGTATATTGGAAAGTTGCTGAGAATTATGTTTTCTTTTACTAGGCACATTTTTATTTTGGGGTTGACCTGTCCTTTAAATGTTATATAATATGTTGTTGCTAGTAGCTATCTAATAATAGGTTTGATCGTTTCCTACAGGGCACAATAGGAAAACATGACATCTAATACACAACTACAGTACTATAAATAACAGCTACTAATCTTCCTTTGCGACAAAGTTTAAACCCTTATTTAAAAAAAAAAAAATATTTACTTATTTTTGGAAGTCTGTTGAGAATGTATAGTGATTTGAAGTTAACCAGGCATTTTTTATCCTTTAGCTCATAGGCCTTTTGATCCTGTGTATTGGCATTTATGCAGAGAGTGAAAGACAGAAGCACCGAACCCTAGAGGGAATCTTCCTGGCACCGGCTATCATCTTGCTTCTACTTGGCATCATAATGTTTGCCGTCTCCTTTATCGGTATGGTTGGATCCCTCCGAGACAATATACTTCTAGTGAAAATAGTAAGTCTTTGCTATGAGTTCTGTATTGGGAGGAGAACAGTAGCTAAAATGCACTTTATGCAGAATCTCTGGGAAATAATAATATGGGCAGAACATTACATGGTGATTGCAAGCTATGAAACTGATATCAATTGAAAGGGGAAATTTGCATTCTCTTATTAGTTTGACATTATTACCCAGGCACCACTAATTAGAGTCAAATAAAATTTAAAGGTAAACAAAACAGACAAAAAGGGGGAGTACAAATCAATCATAAAAAATGATTGGAAATTCGACCATGTGAATAGTTAGGGAAGTAAAATCCTTCGAATTTGAAGGATTTTACCGCAATTCGATTGGTCAAACAATTGAATAGGAAAAAAATTTGATTGATCGATTAATCGTACAAATCGATCGATTTGAATGATTTTTCCGATCAAATTTTTTTTATTCGATCAAAAATAATGATACCCAATTCGGTAGCTTTGATCTGGCAAACTAGGTGGTCGAATAAAAATTAAAGGGGAAGTACTTCGACCATCAAATAGTCGAATATTCAAATAAAATTATATTTGAATGTTCAAATTATTCGAATTCGAATATTCAATGGTCGAATTTGCCGAACTTGCATATTCAAAGATTCTAATTCGAATCTTTTTGAAATTCGATCGAACTTCAAATTCTTCATGTGAATTTTGTAAATCTGCCCCTTAGTATGATGTAGAGAGTGATATTCTTGGACAATTTGCAATAGGTTTTCTTTTTTTATTATTTGTGGTTCTTAAGTTATTTAGCTTTTTCATTCACCAACAGCTTCCAAATTGCCCTATCTACCATGCCCTGATTTGAATAAGAGACCAGAATATGAAAAGGCGAGGGCCTGAATAGAAAGAAACATAATTAAAAGTAGCATTAACAATAAATATGTAGCCTTAAAGAGCATTTGTTTTCAAAGGGGTCAGTGACCCCCATTTGAAAGCTGGAAAGAGTCAGAAGAACTAGGCAAATAATTAAAACGACTATGAAAAATAAATAGTGAAGACCAATTGAAAAATTGATTAAAATTGGTCGTTCTGTAACAAACTAAAATTGAACTTAACTGTGAATCAACCCTTTAAGTAACACAGGACTGTATTGTATCTGTAACAGTTGGTAAATTGGCACAGTATATGACAATTTCCTCCCCTAGCATGGTATTGGCACCCCGGGGCCCCAAACCTTATCAAATTTAGTATTAGAAACGCTACTGTATATTGGTATGTTCGTACAGAGGGATCCCCTTATTAACCAGTTGCTTCCAGTGCTTGACTGTGGGGGTTGATGTGCCTAATGCATAGCTGTTGTTTTCTTAGCATAGAAAGGTAATAAAACAAAAGCATAAAACTAAAGATATTTACTGCTGTGCCTTCAGATTATATTGTTTCATTATTGGAATACAAAATATAATACAGAATTTTCAATGATGTCCAATCATCTCATTATTCTCACACAGAAAAAAAGTTAATAGTGTTTAATCCCATTCTTCTCCTATGTATTATACCTTGATTTGTTTACATGAGAAAAGTTGACAAAATTAAAAAAAAAAAGGATTCTAATATTCCTGATATTCCTTTAACTGGCCTTATCTTCTCAGGCTTTTAAACAATAATTGGTGATTTAGATAAGGACCATTATGCCTAATCTTCTGCTATTAAGAAAGTACAAAAATCATATATTTTTTTTTTTTTACAAGACTCGTCTAACTCATCCATCTGTGTAAAATTCACATGCCGTCCCAGTTCTGCTGTCTATTTCATCACACATATTCACCTTACTATCATGCAAATGAGAGATAGCTTTGCAATATTATTATCAGTGGCTTTTGAGGAAGCAGATATTATTGAGCGCCACTGAATGCAAAGCAGATAGTATAGTTTCATCTTTTTGAATATTTCCCACTTTCAGTTTGAATATCACATGTGTATTACTTTTTAGTAGAAGCTATGTGATCAAAAATTCACTGCACTAGCAGAATCTTTATGAAAAGCTAATAATTGTTAATCTCCTTAAGAAGAAGCTCTGACCTCATTGTACCCTGCAAAACTAGAGAAATGGTAGAGATTACTTCGTGGATTCAAGTTAGATATACAGAAAACAGGCACGCCTGTTGGTAGGTATATATATATATATATATATATATATATATATATATATATATATATATATATATATATATATATATATATAGTGGCAAAGGGTTCATTCAGATCATGGCTGATATACAATCCTCCTTGGGCTGTGAATTTTATCCTTGACAGGCCAGGGTTGCAAAGACACCGGTTTTATCTGATCTTGAAATAGTGATCTTATGCCTTTAAAAATAGGTGTAAGTCCAGGTGATCTCTTTCCTTTAAATAGGGTTGCCACCTTCTGGTGTTCAGGAGTTTGGGCATTGGGAGGGGTGATGATATTAGGGATAGGCGGATGACATCAGGCGGTGAACCAGATATGGGGTGGGGCCATGGCATCAGAGGGCCGGGTTGTGGCAATTTGCTGAACGCCTATCCATTTGTTTTAAAGCCCTGTCTGGATTTCCTAGTTTGGAAATCCAGACAGGCAGTTTTCATCTGAACAGCCCTTCTGAAAACCAGGCTGTCCAAATGGTGGCCACCCTACATTTAAAAACCACACTTAGGGAGGAGGATTATGCTTGCAAAACAAATAGTTTGGTCTTGTTGGTCTTTCTCCTTGTATGAGCAGAGACACACACAAAGATTTGGGGAGATTAGTCGCCCATTGACAGATCTCCTCTTCTTCGGCGACTAATCTCCCCAAACTGCCTTCCTGCCAGCTAGATTGTAAATCGCAGGCGGGATGGCACTCTGATCGCTTCATTTTCCAAAGTCGACAGAAGTTTCCTCATGAGGCAACTTAGGGCAACTTTGGCAAACAACTAGTCTCCCTGAAGAAGGGGAGATTTGTCGCTGGGCCTTTAGTCTCCCCAAATCTTCACGTGCGTCTCTGCCCCAAAAGATAATGGCAGGGGAAGAATCAATACCCAGGTCAGGAGATACTTTTCCCAAGAAATGCTGCCATGCAGGGAGGTGCCAACCTTTGAAAAATATGACAGGAGGGAAATACAGTAGTTGAGTCTACCATAATGGGTTTACCTTGACATGGCATGTTGACTTGAAACTAAAAACCCCTCTTTTTGAAATGAAATGCACTTACATAGATGCTAAATTACTTATAAAACAGGGGACCAGGGAATTTGCATTGAGAAAACCCCCTCTCTTCTGTATGTTGTTATCTGGACCTTGGCTTGGGGAGATAAAATTAGATCTACTCAGTTTTGAATAAAAACCAGGAAAACAGTTTTCTAGTGACATCACAAGAGCAGTTTTTACCATGAGCCTAATATGCTCTGTTGTAAATGTAATGACTGTGCTTGAAATAGCAGCAAAGCTCAGGGAGGGAGGCCATACTGGGCATATTGTTATTTGGGGCACATAATCGTTAACCATTCTATGGCATAAACCCTTGTTTCTTTGTTTGCTGGGGAGAATGCAAACCGCATCATTGCCCATAGGCTCATTTTACTTTCAGGGAGATTCTCCAAACTTAAGCATCTGTCATGTTAGTGCACCAGGCCCTTCGAATTTGTTTACATACTAAGTGCTAAAAGGATGGGAAAAAAATCTAAGGAAACACTCCTGCATCTGAGTATTGGCCCATGTCTGCAGTCTAGAAATAACATGGCACTCTTCAATTCATCAGCTGTCCATTCATGCTTATTCCTGAAGGAATGGATGGAGATTGCCTTTGTGTCCTGTGTTAAAGAAGCGGTCGTGCACCAAAGATCATCTCCACATACTCCACATTGAGTAATTTCTTTGGCCAATTTATGCTTGTGATTATGGAGAATGTATTATTTTTAATAAAATATGTATTAAGATTGTTAAACATATGAAACACATGCTTATCAACAAGATTTTATACTTTTCGTTTATCGTAACATAGGCATCAGTAAGTGACGGTAAAATTTAATTTAGTGTTAATGTGTTGCTATGACTGGGAAGGAAGTAATCAGTCTGGTTCTGTTTGTATAACTTAAGAAGGCAGAGATCCAGGAGATCCATTCCAGTTCTCCATCATACTTTGTAGGAGCTATAGTTATTTAAAGTAAGCCCTTATATTTTCCATTGCTGCAATTCATTTTGCCTTTGCTATAATATTTTTCCTGGGAGATTGGACTTTTCCATTTTATTTACACCTGTTTAACAGCTAGGGTTACCACCTTTTCTGGAAAAAAAATTACCATTAAGTTAACTTTTAGTATGCCATAGCATGGATAATTCTAAGCAACGTTTCAATTGAACAATTTGCTGACTTTTTCCAACATTCAAATGGGGGTCACTGACCCCATCTAAAACAAATGTTCTTTTAGGCTACAAATTTATTATTGCTACTTTGTACTACTCCTCTTTCTGTTCAGACCTTGTCTATTGATATTCCAGTCTCAAAACAGTGCATGGTTGCTAGGGTAATTTAGATCCTAGTACAGATTGTTGAAATTGCAAACTGAAGAACTGCTAAATAAAAATCTAAATAACTCAAAACCTGTAAATAATAAACAATGAAAACCAATTGCAAATTGTTTCAGAATATCACTGTCTACATCATACTAACATTTACCTTGAAGGTGAACAATGCAATACCTTTAAAGGAGAAGGAAAGGCAAGAGGTACTTTGTACCCCCAAGTGATTGTATCTACCTACCTGAAACCCCTGCCAGTGCTCCTATCAGCAGAAATCTGCACCTGCTCGGGGGTTATACGAGTGAGCACCATGGAGAGATCTACTTCTATCCTCTTCTGTCTTAGCACGGCTGCGCATGCTCAGTGGAATGAAAAACCGAACTTTAACCAAAATTTCAGTTTATTCGTTAAACTGCGCATGCGTTGGTCCGGGGAGATCGAAGACAGAAGAAAACAGAAGTAGATCACTCTGTGGTGCTCATTCGTAAAACCCTGGGCTGGTGCAGATTTCTGCTAATAGGAACACCGGCCTGGGTTTCAGGTAGGTAGATACAATCATTTGGGTGCGCCTAACGTATGGCACACCCAAGTGCCTCCAGCCTTTCCTTCTCCTTAAACAGTCTACCTATACGTTTATCTTTCTTTCTTATGAATTACATTGGGATCCAGGGTCAAAATTGACCAGGTGGCACTCCTACAGACAGCTGAAAGTAGTTCATAACCTCCTTACTCCATACCCTGCTTACTTTACCAAACTCCTCTCGGGACATATTGTACTTTAGTGATGCCCTATCAGTCTAGAGCGGGTCATATATCCAGAAAAGATTGTTAGTAACCTTAATAGGATTCATGGCCTGTGCTGGATGTTGGATGATTATAAATATATTTATAATATTTTAGTTCAACTATAGCTATATGTTGAACAGTGCTCATATCTATAATTTCTCTGTCTCTCAGTGTACATTTCCCAGGGCCCCATCTTCTCCGACCCCTTCTACCCCGCATAACCAAGACAGACATTTTATATTCCTTTTACATTTTAATATGTGAAGTCCCCGTTGGCCATTGCAAGCCCCTTCAGCACAGCGATCGCTCCACGACACAAATCAGGAAATTACCAAGCGTCTGAGTCTGCTGATACAATCACTGGTGCTGATTAACTGAGTGCTATCAATTATTCATGGGCTAACCTTGCCTTCCTCCAGCAGCACACATGAAATGTCTCCAGCCTCGAGAGTATTTACATTCTTTTTTTTTTTTCTTCATGTTTGCATAATATTTCTTTCTTTTGGGACTACAGTTGAAACGAAGAAAGTATTTCTTTGTTTAGTGAAAGTAACTATTTAATGAGAAATAAGAAGCTTAATGTAAAGGGAAAGTCGCTTCTCCTGGCAGATAAAGGCTTGCAAAACAAACTGTTGTCATTACTTTTTCCTATCTGTGATTTTTAATTGTTTTTCATCATATGCAATATGTCAAATTGGTTAAAGAAAAAAACAGATAAACCACTAGACCATTTGAACATCAGCCCCCCCCATATATATATACTAAATAATGCAAACATAGCTTCTGGCTTGCATAGAACTACCCCCACAATTTATTGTAGGGGCTGCCATGTATATCAGTTTGTGCATTCTGCATAGACCACAGTCCACATGCAACATTTAGTACCCCTTACAGGGCAAAATTGCTCACCTTTTTGCTCATACAAGAAGCTGTTGCAACTGCACTTCACATCAGATTAAACAAATGCGCAAGTTAGGGGTCTGCTCGTTTGTAAGGAGACCTATCTGACTATCATAAACACAGCAATGCTAAACACAGGTGTAGTTCTATGTTCATAGTAGGATAGTGGGTCTTTGTGCTCCATTGTGGAACCTCCCAACATTTGAAAAGTAGAAAGAGGGACAAAAAGATCTAACCATGCCCATGTTACGGCCACATCCCTAAATGCCACATCCATTTTACAAAATTTGACAGGTTATGGAAAGTTTGAACGCAGTTTTTTGGTTTTATGGTCAAGTTTTATGTGTTATTACAGTTTTACTAATGAAGGTGAATTGCATTGTAAGCTGCAAGCCTCATTTCTCCCAAGAGACCTGCTTATCTTATAGTTACAATTGTAGCTTTACTTATCTAAAATAGTTACAAGTAAAGGTGTCGCGTATTCTGGGCTCTCTGTCAAAAGTCTCTAATTAATTACATTTCAGAAACTTTGTGTCTTTTTCTGGATGTTCAGCGCAGAAGGTCAAAGTGAAACTGGGGACATTTCAGGAAGAAACCCGGGACTACGGGCTGAGCTGTCAAAATTGAGACTGTAACTTTTGTTCATGGATCCACACACACCCAATTATCTGCAGTTGGTGAAGTAGCCCTTTTTATTATGTCACCAACAGTATCAAAATCGGAACTGTCCCCACGAAAAACTGGTTCTTTGCCATCAGTAAATGGCCCTTATGATGTAAAAGTAAATCAAATATCCAAAGTCTGTTCTAGCCATGGACACTAATGTATACTTTTAAACAATATAGTACATATTCTCCCACTGAAACTAGTACATTTAAAGTTACCTATAGGCCATATTGATAGTTTTTTTGCTAATAAGTCTGCTTTTGTAAGTAATTGATACTTGAAGTTCCTTATCCTGATTGTCTCTTCTTAACCTGACAGTTATGGGCAGATTTACGAAGTTCAATCAAATTTTCAAAAAGATTCAAATTTGAATTTTCTAATGTTTTTGAAGACCACTTCAACCAGTGAATTTTGTAAATTCGATCGAACGAATGATTCGAATAAAATTTCATTTGAATATTCGACTATTCGACTGTCGAAGTACTTCCCCTTTAAATTTTTATTCAACTGCCTACTTTGCCACATCAAAGCTACCGAAATGGGTTTAGTTATTTTTGATCGAATAGGAAATATTCGATCGATTGATAAAAACGTTTCGAATCGATCAATTTGAAAGATTTATCGATCGAATATTTCCTATTCGATTGTTGGACCAATTGAATTGCGGTAAAATCCTTCTAATTCGAAAGATTTTACTTCCCTGCCTATTCACATGGTGGAATTTGGTTTTTTTTAACCCTCAAATTCGACCCTTAGTAAATCTGCCCCTTAGTGTTTCTATTGCTGATGGACTACAGCTGCACAAATATGGTAACCTACTCCTGGGGGATCAGATAAGTAATGTAAAAGCATTTGACAAATACTTCAATGCCAAAATCATAAAGAGGATGCCAAGACAATGTTAAACATAGTAGCATAGTAACAAAGTAAGTTAGGCTGAAAAAAGACACGTCTATCAAGTTCAACCTTTTAGCTTTTTTTTTTTTAAACTGCCTAACTGATAGTTGATCCAGAAGAAGGCAAAAAAAACCCCACCTGAAGCCTCTCCAATTTGCCTCAGAGGGGGAAAGAAATCCTTCCTGACTCCAAAATAACAATCGGACTGGTCCCTGGATCAACTTGTACTATGAGCTATCTTCCATAACCCTGTATTCCCTCACTTGATAAAAAGCTATCCAACCCCTTCTTAAAGCTATCTAATGTATCAGCCTGTACAACCGATTCAGGGAGAGAATTCCACATCTTCACTGCTCTCACTGTAAAAAACCCCTTCCGAATATTTAGGCGAAACATATTTTCTTCTAATCGGAATGGGTGACCTTGTGTCAGCTGGAAAGACCTACTGGTGAATAAAGCATTAAAGAGATTATTATATGATTTATACATAGTTATCATATCACCCCTTAAACACCTTCTCCAGGATGAACATCCCCAATTTGGCCAGTCTTTCCTCATAGCTAAGATTTTCCATACCTTTTACCAGCTTAGTTGCCCCTGTTTGAGTGATGGAGACCAAAACTGTACGGCATATTCTAGATGTGGCCTTACAAGTGCTCTATAAAGTGGAAGAATGACCCCCTCCACCCGTGACTCTATGCCCCTTTTAAAACAGCTCAAGATCTTATTTGCCCTTGATGCTGCTGACTGGCATTGCTTGCTACAGCCAAGTTTATCATCTACAAGGTCTCCAAGGTCCTTTTCCATAATGGATTTGCCTAGTGTAGTCCCATTAAGGGTATAAGTGGCTTGAATATTTTTACATCTCAGGTGCATGACTTTACTAATCTCTCATTTGCCACTTAGCTGCCCAGATTGCCAGTTTGTCAAGATCCTGTTGCTAGGTTGCCACATACTGGATGGAATTAATTGGGCTGGATAGTTTTGTGTTATCTGCAAACACTGATACATTACTTACAACACCCTCCCCTAAGTCATTAATGAAAAAGTTAAATAAAAGTGGACCCAATACCAAGCCCTGAGGGACCCCACTAAGAACCTTACTCCAAGTAGAGAACGTACAATTAACCACCACCCTCTGCACCCGATCCTGCAGCCAGTTTCCTATCCATGTGCAAACGACTTAATTAAGACAAACAGACCTTAGTTTAGAAAGCAGCTGTTTGTGGGGCACGGTATCAAATGCTTTGGCAAAATCCAAACATATACTGCCCCCCCCCACTGTCCAGAATCTTACTTACCTCATCATAAAAAGCAATCAAATTTGTCTGACATGACCTATCCTTCATAAAGCCATGCTGATTGCTGCTCATAATGCCATTCACTAGGACAAAATTTTGAATGGGATCCCTTAACAAGCCTTCAAATAATTTGCCCACCACAGATGTCAAACTTACTGGCCAATAATTGCCAGTTTGAGATCGTGCTCCCTTTTTAAATATTGGGATGGCATCCGCTTTCCTCCAATCCATAGGCACTAAACCAGATGAAAGCGAATCTGAGAAAACCAGAAATAGGGGCAGGTCTAAAACTGAACTAAGCTCTCTTAGAACCCGTGGGTGTATACCATCAGGCCCTGGAGCCTTGTTTACAGTAATTTTTATTAACACTTTATGAATCATAACCTGAGTCAGCCACTGACTAGATTAATCATTAGTCGTTAGTGCAGCTATGAAGTAAGCCTGGGAACTCAGACTCTATTGTATACACTGAAGAAAATAACTGATTTAGCACATTTGCCTTTTCTGTATCTGTTACAACCATACTGGTACTAATTAAAGTCCAATTATGGGGGTTAGGTAGAGGCAGTGGCCTAGCCACACACCAGCAATATAACCAGAAGAAAAGCCAATACCGTGAAGAAGAAAAGCCAATATGGTCACTGATGAAGGGCAATGTGGTCCCAAAACGTTTATTCCATGTATATATATATACATATATATATACATCCTTGCCTTGAAAAAGGCCCCCAGGTGGGACCGAAACGTCAGATATAGAATGTGTTTTGTTTGAAATAAACACTACCGCTTCACCTTACTACAGTGTGTGCTGATCCTTCGAAGATGTGTATATATATATATATATATATATATATATATATATATATATATATATATATATATATATATATATATATATATATATATATATATATATATATATAAAATAAATGGATGCACCTCATTTTTTCATTTTTACTATTGAGATGACCTGGAAGTCACTGTACCACTTAATGCTTGGAGCCACTCTGCAGTTTCATTTTGTGGGTCATGATACATTTTAATACTATGGGTCATTTCGCTAATTAATTCTAGGATTTACTATGGCATTAAATCTCTGTGTCACTGTGACATTTAATGCTGGGAGTCACTGTGTTTTTTACTGCTCTGGGTCACTGTAATACTGGGATACTTTCTACCATCTGTACCAACATGTATTTAATATTGCTAGAGCAGTGGGCGCAGATTTTAGGAGTAGGGAACCTAGGACTATTTTCAATGGTAAGATTCATGCACTGCTGGATGTTTTCTCTCTGATGCCATCTATTCCCAGGGGAATGGGTGTTGCTGGGAGTTGTAGCTCAACAAGAGTTTGAGGGTTCTTGTAGAGGCGCTGTATGCATGTATGCTGATTTGGGGGCCCTGTGACATTCCTGTATCATTTATTGTGGCTGCATAACACAAATAGTTCTGTTGTGCATGTACAATATATAGATAATATCATACCTCCCAACTGTTTGTGGGACAGTCCCAATTTTGACAGTTCTGACTTTCTCTTTGACCTCCTCCACTGAACAACCAGAACAAGATATAATGTTTCAGACTCAATTGGCTTTTGACAGAGAGCTCAGAATACATGCACTTAGATATTTTTGTAAGATAAGCAGGCCTCTTTGGGAAACTGTGACTTGCAGCTTAAGGGCTGTTCACCTTTGTTAGCAGAACACATAAAAATCACAGAAATGTGTTCAAATTTTGTAAAACGAACATGGTAACTAGGGGGGGTGTCCACAAAACGGGAATGGTCAGAAAAACAGAAAAAATGTTGCTGCCTCGCATGCGCCAAATCTTTTTGTCCCTCTTTCTGTTTCCAAAATGTTGGGAGTTATGGATAATGTATATATGTCATAATACATTATTAAAATGATGTCCCACCACCTAAGTTTTATTATGCTCTCTCCCACACTAGTATCTAATTCCCTTTTGATTGTATGCTGTTTTGGTCCCTGACCATTCCTAGTTTGTTGCCTGTCCTGACCTTTGCCTGTTTATTGACTACTCTATTGCATCCTGTTACTGTACTGCAATATTGGTGTTATTGACCTCTACTACGCTCTTGTCTCCTGATGTGGTACTGCTCTGCCTGATTGGTATCAACTTGGCCTGTCCTTGACCAAGTTCCTTGTTCTGCATTCTATAGTTCTTTGGTTCCCTTGTCTGGCCACAACTCCCCCTTGTCCTCTCACTATAAGAACTGGCAGCATCTTAGTAGTGGAGGGCTCCTCCCAATGAGAAAGGCAGCAGTTATAGGCAGATGGGTGAGCCGAGGCTAGGACCTTGGGGTGTATTCTGGGTTTGGGATACAGTTCTAAAATTATGTTACTCTGTATGTTCTATGCATGTAATTCATGTGATTTCTTTGTATATACGCATTTATTTTACAGAGCTGTGCAATATGTTGGCACTCAAAAAATACATGTTAATAACTTGGGTGTAACTACAGAAGAAGCAGACCCTGTGGCTCCTGGGGGACAAGGAGTTATAGGGGCCCCATGATAATTCATATAGGATTTCAATAGATATTGGTAAAACAAGTCAACCTCTAGACATTTAGGGTGCCTGAAAAATAATTTGCTGCAGGGCCCAATAATATCTAGTTACACCACTGGTTAATAATAATAATAAAAATAATAATTGTGGCTGCAATTGGGCCCACCTAGAAATCCCTTATATGGGTTTAGCAGCCACTGGAACATTTTTTTATGCAAACCACTATACCAGAGGGGCCTACTGAGGGAATTGTACTGCCTGAAGCCATACATTGACCTGATGAAAGGATCAATGACCTTCAAGCATAAAGTTGGAGGCCTGGGAGAGACCTTGATACGTAGATAAAGGTTTGGCCTTTACGTTTGCTGACAGTTGTTACAATCGCTTTTGAAGTCTTTTCTTTCCTGGAGCAAAAGCTTTGTTAAGATGCAAGTCTTCGTTCTGCCTCCACCAGTGCCCCAGACTGTGTGACATTCAGCCAGACAGAGATATTTTCAGCCTTGATATAAATACAGTAATCTCTTTCCAGCTCTGTGTCCATTAGTAACAGTACACATTAAGAGATTGATCTTGGGTCGGTCTTTTGCATAAAACGTTACATTCTGGAAAAAAAAAAACAGTAACCACAGTTGGGTGAAGCATTATGATATTATAAAACTCTATAACATAACTAAATAATGTACTATAAGGCAGCAATGAAGATATAGCTATGAAATCTATTAACTGGAAAACTATACCTAGAAAAAAATGCTGCAATGTTGAGTCATATTCATTTTTAGGGTTTAATTCTCCTTTAATCCCATCATATACATTAAAATGAATTTAATGATGCTGATCATCCAGTTGATTTACAGAAAACCAATAGGGGAGGGAAATAAAACATTGTGCAATTACACCACATGATTCCCATTCTCCGACCAGTATTTATACCCTTGGTAGGGTGGGAGAGCAGGGCTTGGTGGGTTCTGAGTGAAACAGGGAATAGCCAGAAATCACCTGGCTACATATATGGGGTGGTTGGCATCTCAATTGTATATAGTATCTAGTGTTTTATGGACCTGATCATATAATACTGTTTAAAGTGATCCTGTCATGGGAAAAAAAATGCAAAATGCATCAGTTAATAGTGGTGTTCCAGAAGAATTCTGCATTGAAATCCATTCCTCAAAAGAGCAAAAAGATTTTTTTATATTTTATTTTGAAATCTCACATGGGGCTAAACATTTTGTCAATTTCCCAGCTGCCCCAAGTCATGTGACTTGTGCTCTGATAAACTTCAGTCACTCTTTACTGCTGTACTGCAAGTTGGAGTGATATCACCCCTTCCCTTTCCCCCACCCAGCAGCCTAACAACAGAACAATGAGAAGGTAACCAGATAACGGCTCCCTAACTCAAGATAACAGCTGCCTGGTAGATCTAAGAATAGCACTCAATAGTAAAAATCCATGTCCCACTGCGTTCCATTCAGTTACATTGAGAAGGAAAAACAACAGCCTGCCAGAAAGCAGTTTCCCTTTAACTTAATTTAAAATAGCATCAACTCTACTCATTGGCTTTCCAGTCACCTTCTAGCACTGATGGCCTTGGCCCAGGGAAAGCAGCTGCACCTCTTCATCACTGTCTGGCTTGTTGCCTTGCCCAGTGGGGGGGCTGTTTGGAACACTTTCAGCCAATGTGACTGATTAATGACTGTGGAAACACTGTAGTTAAATAGAGGATGTTGTTTAAGTAATATAGATATTATCTTGGTTTTTCTAGTAACCACACTTTTTAAGCAGAAGCAGAATAAATTGGCAGTGAATACACTGCTTGCAAAGTGTTACACAGAATTAAGAATAATAATAATGTGTTTTTATCAGCCATGTGTAGTAGCTGAACTCAGAAAAAGCAAACATTCACCCAGTGGAATAAACCAATAGCTGTTTATGGCTATAATAAAATACAACAAATGGCTACCTGTTATGCTGGCTACACAAGCACACGCCTGTGCAATCTTCACAACAGCTGGGTCCCCGGTGAACTTTCAGACTTTCTACTGCATTTATACCAATCAGGTGCTTCCTTTGATCCTCAAGGAATCTCATTGCAATGCAGGCCTTTGTTCAGCCTCAGGAGGAGTTTAGCTCCTTACAGTGAATGGAGTGGAGAATGGTCCTCTTACAGATGGAGAGCTTGCCTTTTCTTGTATTATCCCCCAGTGTAATCAACAGTAACATCAAGGAGTGGTCTGTAGATTAATTTCAGTAACCAAAATAATTTTTATTGATCATTGTGGTACAGATTCTCCTTACTCTTTGATGGTTACAGATTCTAGAAACAAAATGCAAAGTGCCAGCAATTTTATTTTGAGGTCATCACCTGCTTTTGAAAAATTTAGGATGATCTGGTTAGCACTAGTGTAGTACATGTTATCCAGAATGCCCGGGACCTGGGATTTTTCAAATAACTGATCTTTCTGTAATTTGGATCTTAGTATCTGTTAGAAAATCTTTTAAAAATTAAATAAACCCAATAATCTCATTGATATCTAATATCTAATCTAATTTTGGATCAAGTACAAGTTACTGTTATTATTAAAAAGAAAAAGGAAACAATTAAAAAAAAAATGTTTTGATTATTTGGATAAAATGGAGTCTATGGGAGACGGACAACGGGTTTCTAGATAATAGATCCTATATCTATACAGGTATATATTCTGCATTATCCAGAAAGCTATGTATTACAGAATGTTGTCTAATATAGATTTACTTTTAATCAAATAATTTACATTTTTCAAAAATGATTTACTTTTTGTCTGTAGTAATAAAACAATACCTTTTGTCTGATCCCAGCTAAAATATAATGAATATTGATTCATTATATTTTAGCTGGGATCAGACAAAAGGTATTGTTTTATACATAATTCATGCTTACATGGTTTTTTTAGTAGACTTAAGGTGTGGAGATCCAAATTATGGAAAGATCCCAATCCGGAAACCCCAGATCCAGTGCATAATAGGTGCTACATCTGTGCTAATACTAAATGAATATCTGCATCTAACTACCAGTATTAAACTGGAGGCCCTCAGATGCTAATGGCTGAACTTCACGGATGATTTCTCCACGTTTCCATTGGATCCGACGCTCGGCGACAAAATGCAGGTACCAAGTCGGATGCGAATGCTGCATTCGACAGTCGTGTCATTAATGCACGCTGCAACACCATTCGGCTTTTGCATTACATACCTTGTTTCCCGTCATATCCGACCTGACGTCTGCGTCAAGTCACAGAGCATCTGATACGATGGAAACACTCATAATCGTCCATGGAGTTCAGCCCTAAGAACAAAATTCAAAAGTTGCCACAATTTACCTTGTGTTTAGCTAAAATTATTTTTTATTAACAGTACATGTGCCTAAGATTTTCCTGCTCATGTTCATCATCCTTTTGGACTACTGACCTGCTGCTGGTTGTATTGTTAAAGGTGTCACAGCACCTTGCAATTCTAAGCTCACTGACACCTAGGGGGATGGAAGATTCTAGTTGGGGAGGCTTCATGCAGACAGAATTGACCCCTAGAGAGATGAATTTGAAATTGCTAAATTTGACAGAGACAAAAAAGAGAGACTTTTAACTATTTCTTTGCAGATGACCAGCTCTTTGATTTATGCCATGTGTAGGGAAGGGCAAATTTGACTCGTTTCGCTTCACCAAAAATTCGGCAATTAACGTCTATGGGCATCAAAAAAATTTTGACATGCAGCAAATTTTTTTTTGACGTGCGATGCCATTCAACTCTATTGGCGTTGTTTCCACTGCGACACAAGACGAGAAAATTCACCCATCCCTAGCCTTGTCATGTAAACAAATGTGTGGCATAAATCAGAGAGACCCGTGGCACCGGCGTTGTGGCCTTTTTATGCAGGTGCAGTAGATGCTATGGTACTAAATTGTTCCTTAAAGGAATTGTTCAGTATAAAAATAAAAACTGGGTAAACCTTTATAGTTTGCATTTTTCCCTGACTAACTATATTGGAAACATATTTTGCACAGCCTATCTATTTATCCAGTTTTTTATTTTTACACTGAACTGTTCCTTTAAAAAGGGACTTTTTATTAATAAAGCTGCATTGAAAAAGTATTAAGATGACCCCTTTTCTTTACATTAGTCTTTTTTGCAGAGTCTTCCCATAATCTTTGGTAATCGCTGATTCTTACTAAGCCCTATACAGGTATGGGACCTATTATTCAGAATGCTCAGGATTGCCAGATGATGGATCTTTCCGTAATTTGGATCTTTATACCTTAAGTCTACTAGGAAATCATGTAAACAATAAATAAACCCAATAGGATTGTTTTGCTTCCAGTAAGGATTAATTATATCTTAGTTGGGATCAAGTACAAGCTACTGTTTTATTATTACAGAGAAAAAGGAAATCATTTTTAAAAATGTGGATTATTTCATTATAATGGAGTGTATGGGAGATGGCCATTCCGTAATTGGAGCTTTCTGGATAACTGGTTTCCGGATAAGGGATCCCATACCTGTATATGTTTCCTAATTGGCGAACCTGTATAAATACAGTACCTTGTGAGGAATCTGGCAACTGAAATCTACTCCAACATCATAAAATTTGGAAATCAAATATATTTTAACTAAAATAATAATGATTATTAAAGTCCTTTTCAGTACCATTTGGTACATGTTAATTTACAGGCTGGTTTGATGCTTTTCCATGTTCTTTGTGACTCATTATGTATAATTCTCTAACACATCTTATCTTTTCTTTTAAAAAACAGTTCTTCTGGGTGCTTGTAGCCATCTTCCTTATTGAGGTCCTGCTGATAATCATTGAAGTGGTGTTTGAAAATCAGGTATGTTCTTGCATCATGCTTAAGAATTTAATGGGTGTGCCCAGAGGTTTCCCTTTAAATGCTGGTATTTTTTTTCAAAAAAAAAGGTGGCAACCCTACCTGTATCTGACGATTCAGCTAAACAGTTGTTCAGGTGCCTTCAAAAATTTTCTGTCCAGCCCAATCGACCAGCCAACCGATATGCAAGTCTTCTGCCAACATCAGTTGGCTCCTTTCCTACCATACACGCACCGAATATCATACAAAAATTTGTTTCTTACGATATTATCTGTCTATATTATCCGTCTATGGCCACCTTGATTGTAGAGGCAGCCTAGAACCTTCCTAGAACCTGCCAACTTCCATGTAAATATTGAGAGACTGTTGAAGCAAGATCACATTTCTCACAGACACTGCAGTCAACCTACTTTACAAATGAATACCTGTTTCAAGTTAGTATACTATTTCTAAGTGAAATAATGCCACAGCTTATAAATACTTTAAAATAAATCCATGCCCATTAATATCTACATGAATAAAATTACCCTGTGATACTTCACCTTAATACAAGTATCCCTTATCTAAAGGTGGCCATACACGTAGAGATCCGCTCGTTTGGCGACGGGATTTTTAATCCTGCCCGATCTACATCTGGCCGACTTTCGGCCAGATATCGATCGGGAAAGCCCGTCGGAGGGCCCCCCACACGGGCAGATAAGCTGCCGACACAGTCTGTCGGCAGCTTTTATCTGCCCGTGTATGTCCACCTTAAGTCTAGCTGCCCCCACACACTAGTTAAGGATCATGTAGATATTTTGTTTCTTGTAGTAGAAGTGTGGGAACAAGTGTCTCTTTTTGTTGTGATGATGCTGAACCCTGGGCCTTACTATGCAGCTTTCTACAATGGGTTTTAAATAGGTGTTTACAGTTGAGTTATTGTTTGGTGGACTTTGTATGTTCCACCACACCAGTTATCAGCATTCTGCCTTTCAGTGTGCTCCCAGGTGTCAGTCCTGATAGAGAAGAGTGGGGCCAGTTAACATTTGCTGTTGCCCCCCTGAAACTGAATGAGACACATCCATTTGAAAGTTCCCTTATATTAAACAATGAGAAATCATGAGCAATCATAACCCACGCAGTAACGTTGACCAGCTGCTGTTTTTTACAACGCTCTGACTAACCTACACCTTGGAGTTGACCAGCTGCTACAAACAATTTACAACAATTTCTTGCACAGATAAAGGATCCCATATATTGCTTGCAGCCATTGATTTTGGAGCAAGCACCTGGTCATCTGACATAACTGCACTATGTGCAATAATCTGTCTTGGTGCTGTGGGATTGTTTGTGCTGCAAAGTCTTAGAAGATGGCATATGAATCATTTACTTTAATTACTGTACACACACAGGTGCTATACACCCAGGAATATGGATCTGTATATATCTGACAGTTCTTTTCTTTCGAAGACTGACTTTGTGTGCATTACATTTGTGAATTTGCTTGAAAAAATATTTCTCATAAATAATATACTAGATATAACTATTAAAAAAAAAAGGTTGACATCTAACTATCTTGAATCTTTCCATTTTTTTTTATTCTTCTGCACATTAGTTCCCTGCAATCTGCTTCTACCAAATCCATTCATTTGTTTGTAATAATGTTCCATGCTGGAATGCATGTTCTTCATTACTTGTCTGGTATCAATAGCCCAGAGGGATATGTGCTATGGACAGTAACAAGTGCTGCTGAAAGCCCAGTTTATGTTAAATGTGTGGGCTGTTGCTATGTATGAGTTCAAGAGTAGATAAAGGAGATAAAGGTTCCGGTTTTGTGATCTGGGATTCTGTGGAAGTCCTGCGATTTCCCTCTGTTGATCGTCAGCCACCATTGCATCCATTTATTAAAGATATTCGGTGGCAAATATGGGAAAATTCAGTAACAGCTACAACAAATTACCCATGTTGAGATTTCATATTATTAGGGTGCATTAAGATTAAAGAATGCTGTTTATATGCAGCGGCAGTGGAGCAGGTAATAGTGTGGTTATGCTCTGTGATTACAGCATCAGATTAAAGGCAACAGTAATATGGGATTTACAAGTAGTGCCTGTCCATGTAGGTAATGGAACCATGATGGGCCTTGATTATAAGCTATAACATAATATATATTACAGTAAGTGTTTGTATGAACAGGCATTGGAGGGTTACGGTAAAAGAAGGAAAGAGGGGAGGTTTGGTTTGAAGGTAGAGTTTGCAAGTACAGCATAGTTTAACACGTTAAAACTGCTTTATAAAATTCCTCTTCTATTTTTGTGTGTTTTCCTGTATGTTTATATGTGCACCCATTTATTGTACAATGCTATGGAATATGTTGGCTTTAAATAAATAAATACATATTATTATTATTATTAATAATTAATAATTAGGCATATGCACTTTCTATAACAAGAAATTTTCCTTGTAGTGACATACTTTCTTTTCATGCATGAAAAACCTGTTATTATATAAAGCCGGCCATACATTGATAATATTGACCCACTATGGGCCAGTCTGACATATTTCCATCTGAAAATCTGTCCAGTATATGTCAGGAAGGTTAAAAATCCCATCAGACGAGGACCACATTGGGTACATAGACCCACTTTATGTGGCCATACATGTTACAATTACCATCTTTCTTTCTTTACAAGCATTGGTCACTGAATTGTCTAATAATAACCCTTTGCTGATGTTTTGGTACTCTATGTTTTGGTACTCAATCTAAATTTTTCATCTTGGCTGATTTATGACACAACCAATATCCAAGTTTTTTGCTAATATTGGTTGCCTCAACTCCCACCATACTCACGCCTTTAGAATACTGACAGATCAGCCCAACTTAGCTCCGCACATCGGTGGCCAAATAGGGGAAAGATCTGCTTGCTTGGCTACCTTGCAAAGGATCAGATTTATTTAAGTGTGACCAGATTATTGTGAGGACTCCTGCCGTTTTCAAGCGCTGAGTTCGTCACGGGCGCAGGTTCTCAGGTGCGAATGCGCAGGCGCGCGTTCCTATGGGCGCGCGCGTTCCAACTGGCGCGCGCGTTCCAATGGGCGCGCGCATCAATACTTCAGCGCGCACAGGCGCGCGTTCTGACGCCACCACACTAGCGTCCATTTTGGCGCCACATTAGGCCTATTTAAAGGTGCTCTGGACTTGGATCATTGCCCGATTATAGGTTCTACTATATGTGTTCCTGGGTGCGCTTCTGGATTGAACTTTGCTGCCTGACCTTTTGCCTGTATCTTGACCTTGAAACCTTGCTGCCTGAACTGACCCTTTCGCCCGGATTTGACTACTCTTTTGCCTTAACCCTTGGATACCTTGAACTGTGCACTTCCTCCTTGGTGCTCACTACAATCATCGCCTTCGGGCCCTGACAATTATAAAGTTTTTCATACACCAAGCAATGTAAAGGTTTTATACTGCATCAGTGAATCAGTTTTGTTGCTCGTATTGAAGCAAACTGACAGGCTGAAACATGTAAATAATAACAGTTCAGTAATAAGAAAGCTTAGCTTTGGGTTCTAACTAGATGTTGTTAAATAAACCACAAAAATAGAGCCTGCAGGCAAAAAGTAATATACCAAATGCCATTGCTGCCAGGGATCTAATGAATTATTTTGTTGGTTCCATTCAAGCTGTCCACCAACTGAGAACATTTGCTAAGGGGAGAGTACTGTGAAACTCTCTTGTTTGAAATATTACACTTTTAACCTGTAATTTGAAAGTAATACATAAAATAATTCAGGTTGTGTTTTATAGCAATGCACATAGTCAGGGTATCTCTGGATGAAAGAAGAAGAATTGGCCCAAGTAGTATACGTGTATTATGGAGTATGATACTGCTGAGGAACACTAGTAACTAAATATCAATGTCTAACAGTTTCAGCAACCAAGTTTATTGAGATCCAGCAGAACATGAGATGGGGGTAAGGAAAATTATAGATAGTTTATTAAAATACACCTTTTGTAACAAGTAAAAAGTAAATAGAAAAGTTGTTGAAAAAAGTCATGACGGGGCAGTGTCAATTGAAGGGCCCATACCCTCTTGAATCATTTGGGTGGCAATCGCTGCAGCTTTTTTATTGCCAAAATGATAAACATAATCATTAAATCGCAGAAAAATTCAATACCAAAGTAAGCCATACAGTAAATTTTATTAGCTGCTCTAGGCTGCAAACATCTATAACAGAGAGGTCAGTTGTGTGGTCTCTCCTAGGCCCACTCACACCCCTTCCATGACTGTGACCCAAGGCCTGACCCCTGCCACACCACAACCTTTGAACCCCTATCAATGGCTTTCCACCCAAGTGTAGCACATTGACATTTGTAATCTCATAAGTGTTTCTATTCCCTAGCTTCCTTCCTCTCTATGAGCTGCTTTATGTGAAAAAGAGCCACCAAATCCACTCCTTGCAAGCCATGCAAAACTTTTAAAGATGATGGAATACATTTTTAATTCACGGACTATGACTTCTCTGGTGCTCTGTTCTTTGACTGAATCTGGCTTTCCCTCATCCGTGACTGTGAAAACTTCAAACCCTGCAATCCCTGTCCCTTAAAGGGCAAGGAAAGTGTAAAATAGAATAAGGGTAGAAATGCTGTATACTAAACATAAACATGAACTTAATGCACCACAAGCCTAATCAAACAAACGATTTATGCTTTCAAAGTTGGCCACAGGGGGCTGTCATCTTGTAACTTTGTTATACATCTTTGCCTGACACTGGCACTGTACATGCCCAGTATGGTCTGTGCTGCTTACGGATCGTCATAAATGATCAAAAAGCTGTTTGAGTTCTGCATGGCTGGTAAGTAAGGCAGTGGCTCCCCCTTCTGTTCATAAGAATTATTGTTTCCCTGCCAAAAGTTAGGCACCGTCTGACAATTCCTATCCACAGCTCTAAATGAAGGGAGAATTACACTGCATACAGTCAGGTTTCTTATAAAAACAGTACACATTTTTACATTAAAATATATTGGAGATAGATTTCTTTTTCATTAAAGAAAGTAAAAATGGGATTTTATTTCTTTGTCTTTCCTTGCACTATAACATATTCAGTTCCATATTTCTAAATCTGCCATGGCCCTGTTATTCCACAGTCCCTGGCTCATTTCTGGCATCTCTCAACACACGGACACTGGAGATGCAATGCAACTTCATTAAATCTTATTTACTCTATCTGGGAAAACATCAGCATTGAAGCCTAGTGTGAGAGGTAATGTTGGGGACAGAGAAAGTTGTCACTCACCCTGAGGCTGAGATTGCATTTTTCAGCCACTATAATATCCACATTCATTATTCAGAAGTTACACGGCACAAAAATCAGCTATTTTTAACTTGCTGGTTGTGAAAAGTAGCTGTACTGGCATTTACTGAACATGCTGAGGATAACACGTGCTAGAAAGAGAAAAAAAATCAATACTCATTACTGTTAACTCTAGACCACAAATGAAGAAATAATTCAACCAGTTTGAAAGGTTGCATTGTAATGATGGGTCAGCAATATCCAAACTAGATGGCATCATCGTCCCTTATTTTAAACCTTCACATGAAGCCAGTACAGAATTAGAGGCAGGGCCGGTTTTAAGCACATTGGACCAATTTGGCCCAATTGGGCCCCGCACTTATGGGGGCCCCGCTCCAGTGCGAGCTCTGATTCCTATTCCCTTAATTCCCCAGTTGCCCAGGCTACCCCCATCCCCAACTGGAAGCCATCACTTGGACAGAGGGGAAAGCAGGCACTATTTGCCCATCCAGCTCTGTGACCCTGTGACAGACAGCAAAGTTCCTGCTAGGGGGCCCCACCAAAATGGTTCCAATTGGGCCCCGCACTTGGTACGGCCGGCCCTGATTAGAGGGGCCCCTAACACATGCAGAAGGGTTTGGCCCCTAATCTGAAAAAAACACACTACTTAAGTGACTAATGTCTATGATGTCTATCCTGTGTCCATACAGTTGTACAGCAGCTACAGCTAGAATTTATCAGCAGAGTGGAGGGACAGTGGTTGCATTCCCATGAATTCAATTGAAAGAACAATTAACAGTTCCTGGATTGTAACTTTATCACTATGTTTTTCTGGTTTGGGATGCTCAGAGAAAAGACTTTCCGCCCACCTGTCTTTTTTATGCACAGTGGTAGATTTGGTCATTAGGTGATGACATCAATTATGTCACTCTTGTTCTTTAGAGCAGAACTGCTTATTATAATTTGCATTGAGCAATCATTTCAGATGGATGTAGCTGGCAGGTCTTCTACATGAAATATCCTAATAAAAATGTCTTCCCCTTCCATAATATATATGCACCTTTAGAGTGAAGGGTTGTGAACTGTCTGACATAAAGCTATAATATGGAATTATGATATACAACGACTACAATGGATTGAGATTCCTCAAAGTAGTAACAAAAGTGCAATGAAATATAGTAGGTGGCAATACCCAATACTTTGCCTAGACCAGTTCAAATTTAACTTCCATTATAGGCAACTTAAAGTTAATTTTGCTTGCTTATTAAACAAATATTCAGATCTTTGTCCCATTATATGATAACAGTCTCCAGGCTTTCTAATCACAATAGGTTTATGAGGTTGTCTTTTGTGTAATTCTCTGTAGCTTATTAAGGGGAACATCATTCATGTTTTTTTGGTAGGACACAACAGTGTGGAGACAGGGTGCCATATCACTTTAATCAGTAGAGTTTCTAAAGAATGAATGTCAGTGGTTCTCGGAACATTAACCAGAACTGATCTATTCAAACATCCACAAAGGAGAGTATGATTACATAGTAAGTTATGTTGAAAAAAGACACGAGTCCATCATGTTCAACCTTTTAACTCTTTTTTTAACCTGCCTAGCTGCTAGTTGATCAAGAGTAAGGCAGAAAACACCATCTGAAGCCTCTGAGGGAAAATATTCCTTCCTGACTCCAAAATGACAATCGGACTAGTACCTGGATCAACTGGTACTATGAGCTATCGTCCATAACCCTGTATTCCCTCACTTGCAAAAAAGCTAAAACCCTTCTGAAAGCTATTTAATATATCAGCCGGTACAACTGATTCAGGGAGAAATTCTAAATCTTCACAGCTCTCACTGTAAAAAATCCCTTCCCAATATTTAGGTTGAACCTGGGTGACCTTGCGGCAGCTGGAAAGATCTACTGGTAAATAAAGCATTAAAGAGATTATTATTTGAACCCCTTATATATTTATATATGATTATATCACCCCTCTTCTCCAGTGTGAACATCCCAAATTTGGCCAGTCTTTCCTCATAGCTAAGATTAGGCCACCATGCTGTGATCTAATCCCTTCTAATACTCATTGGTGAAGCCAAGAGTTGCTCATCTAGGTAAACCTAAATGTGACTGACTCTCCTACAGCGCCCTATTATGGGAAGCTAACTAGCACTCAGATGGGGGTTCCGCTTTTACTCTCTTTCCTGGGGGAAGCCTCTGGAAAAAAAGCCTCTAAAGCTGCATGGCTTATGCTTTTATATTATAGCACTCTGCCATCTCGTGGCCAAACTTGGGAAAGCTAGGGGTCGGGATCTAACCCAGGAAGAGAAGAATTACTCCCTCCAAAGACTTGGAGGGTCCTTTAGTGACCAAACCTTAGGGGAATGCACAGTAAATGAGTATTCCTTTTCGGTCCCCTACAATTGCAAGATAAATCAAGTTTTACTAAACATTATTAAATTAGTTAGGATGGCTATATGGTAATCAATGACTATTGTTAATGTCATGAAGGGATCTAATGGGGAACGTGATGCACTGTGCAAGATGAAGAAAATCAGTGCTAGTCTGTTCAACTTAAAACTTCAGATCCAGCCGTCTAAGCTCAATTACCTATGCAGTCATGTTCATCTTCAATTAAGTGAACAGGTAAACTGCACCGCTGACACAATGGGCATTATGCATAATTAACGAAGCAGCATGACATCTACCATTTTTGCTGTGTCTACATAATAACTTGGCAAGCAGCATCAGCCTTCTGTGCCCAAAGGAACTTCACTCATATACACCTGAACAACATGCTGTTTTTGTCTGAAAATAGGGCATCTTAAGCTTATATAAACGGGTGCCCCAAGCTGTACAGAACGTGTGCCAGATGGTGTCAGTTGTGCAAGGACAGAAAAAAATGGAGCAGGTTCTTAATTTATTTGTCCTAAAAGACTACTTTACACACATTTTCTTGCTGTATTATGCTTAGTACAGGTAAATATCTATTAGTTTGATATCATTTTGGTGCTGAGTAAAGTTGGTGTATCTATAGCAGCAGCTATGGCTATATAATTGCTTATTTGAATGACCATGGCCCCATAGATGGATAATGGCTGCTGGGCCAAAAGTAATCTGGTTATTTATAATGACACTAAAGGATAAATACATACCTCCCAAAATTTTGGAAATAAAAAGAGGAACAAAAAAAGTTGGCAAGTATAGCGCAGCAAAATCTTTTGACCATGCCCGTTTTTTGCCCACACCCCCTAATTACCATGTTCATTTTACAAAATTAAGTAGTTTATGAAAGTTTGAACATATTTCTGTTTTTTTTTCCAGTTATTATAGTTTTGTTAATGAAGGTGAGTTGCCCTTTAAGCTGTGAGTTTAACTTTTCCCAAGGGACCTCCATATCTAAATTGTTACAATTACTTATTTGCTTATCTCAAAATTGTTACAAAAGTATCTTAGTTGGACCTGGTGACTCTCTGCCAAAAGCCAATGGCAAAAAAGAATCCACACTCTCAGGACTTAAAGATGAATAAAATTGGTCTTTGTTTACAGAACTTCAGTCTGATGTTTCGGCCCCATCCAAGGCCTTTTTTCCTGGGGCCGAAACGTCAGACTGAAGTTCTGTAAATAAAGACCAATTTTATTCATATAAAAATTATTATTAATCCTGCAGAATTTTCCCCAACCAAAGGTTTGGGCTAATGGAGCCCGCACTCTGATTGGGGGTAACAGTAGTTTTTGGGTTTTTTTTTAAATTGCCTCCGCCAGCCCTAGGACACTCGCACTGGGAGGGAGCTCCCATGTTGTGCATAATGAGTTTCTGATGTCATGTGCGTAATAAGCAAGTTGTGGCATTTGCTTATTATGCGCATGGCCCTCAAACTAGGAGCTCCCTCCCATTATCCTATCACTGGCGGGGGCATTTAAAAAAAAAAAACTACTGTTATCGCCAAGCAGAGTGCAGGCTTTTTTAGCCCATACCTTTGGTTGGGGAAAATATTTTGGCCCAGCAGGTGCCCTTTAAGGTATCTTTACACGATTGCCTTCCCTATCAGTATATGAATAGGACTGGGTCAAGCAGAAAATACTACAGGTCAAGCACTAAACAGAGCAGTAAATGTGTTTTGCAACTGGCATTTGCTTTTATATGGGGTCATTTGAAAGCTGGAAACAGACAGAAGAAGAAGAAAAAAATTATAAATAATGAAGGCAAATTGAAAAGTTTCTTAAAATTAACAATTCTAAACCTTCATAAAAGTTAACTTACAGGTGAACCACCCTTTTAACTGGCCAAATCAAACATATCTCCATTCACTGGACACCTGGCTAAATTGTTACAGGTTGAGTGAATATGTTCTCATCGTATAGGTTTAAAAGTTATTATGCCTTATTGTTTCGAATGAGGAGAAGAACATTATTATGGGTTCAGGTTGTATTTAGTGTTGAGATAATTATATTTCCATCTTTACAGATGAAAAAATTTGCACATGCAAACATCTTGGTGGGAATGGAGCAGTATTACGATGACTTGGATTTTAAGAATATTATGGATTTTGTTCAAGAAAAGGTATGTGGAATTTATGGGCCTCTAAATACGTTTTTCTGCTTGCATTAAAACCCATTATGATTTTTTTTCCTATGTGAAACAAATGTGTTAAACATCTATTTAACTGAGCGTTAATGGCAACAAAGGAATAAATTATAATGACAGAGTTTGAGGACCAGCAATAATACGCAATTAGTTATTTAGTTAAAAACATCCAAATGCATATGGATGTACCATTGATTTTAGGTTATTGATAGGCTGTCTATAAATAACATGGATGGCAAATAATCTTTTGAACGATGTCTTGTACCCTTTTATCCTACAGTTCTCGTGCTGTGGAGGTGATGATTTTAAAGACTGGAAGGTGAATCAGTATCATTCATGCAATAGCACCGGGCCCTTGGCCTGCGGAGTACCTTATACATGCTGCGTAACAGGGAAGGTAAGGAACGCGTGCAATGCAAACGAATAAGAAAATGCTGAGCCTGCTGCTTGGCTCAAACATAGCTGGACATTGAGCATGGCCCCAAGGACTATGATACATGGATATGCGAGAGCAGTGTATCTCAGACACTTAGGGGGAAATTCACTTAACAGTGCCCTCAGGGCCCTCAGCCCTCCCTCTTGAGCCCTCAGCCCTCCTTCATGAGATGTCAGCCCTCCTTCATGAGACGTCAGACCTCCCGCTTGCGCCCTTAGCCCTCCCTCTTCATGCCTCATTCCTCTGTCTTCAGTTCTCTACCTTCCGCCCTCAAGCCTCTTCCCTCAGGTAATTTCCCTTCCCAAATAACCGAGGGAAGAGGCTTGAGGGCGGAAGGCGGAGAACTGAAGACGGAGGAATGAGGCATGAAGAGGGAGGGCTGACGTCTCAAGAGGGAGGGCTGAGGGCTCATGAGGGAGGACCGAAGACCGATACCTGACTTCAGCTTTGTAGGATGGGTGAGTTAAAAAATACCCGACGCTGCATTCCATAGGCGTAGGAGGGCGCATGCAGAAAATTTGCCAGCATGACGTCATTTTGCCACTTTTCCGATTTACTAATGCTCCATGGTGTAACTTCGCTAGCGAAATAGACAGAATCTAGTGCAACATGGCACCCTAATGCCTGGGGAAGTTGCGCTCAGATGAAGGGACGTACGTAGCTATGCTAATTCACTAACTTGCGTATTTTACTGAACATTACCTCTTGCGCCATACTTGACTTCACTACCTCAGACCAGGCGAAGTGCAATAGAGTTTCTTTAAAGAAAAGTTGACATTTTTTCCCAAAAGTCCCAAAAAACGCTGGCGTCTTTTACTTTTTTAAGGGTGATAGGCTGAAAAAAAATCGTAATTTTTTTTTTTAGGGTGCCCTCCTTCCCCCCTACATTTCCTAACATATGACATCTAAACTAAACAGTGGGCACATGTGTAGGGCAAAATAACTGTTTTATTGGTTGAAGGTTTCGCATGCTTGTGTAGTGAAATGTATTTGTGGCTACATATACGTCCACTGTACTAAAACTTTGCGCCATCCGCAAATTAGGCATCGCTAGCATAACTTCGCTTTGCTTGACGAAGTAACGATAGTGCAACTTCGCTACCTTTCGCCTCCCTGAGCGCAACTTTGCATTTTAGTGAATTAGCGACTCCCTGGCGAAAATTTGCCTGGCAAAGTGCAGCAAAGGTGTCGCTAGTGCATTTTCGCCACTTAGTGAATTTGCCCCTTAAGCTTTAAGTATATATGAAATCACGCATTGTCCCATTATTTTGTCTAACTATAGTGTATACTTACAGCTTCAAATGGACATTTTTCACTTTATACTCAAATATTGACAGTATTATGACATGGAGCTTAACATGCTTCTATATCCATCAGTAAATATTACAATTCAGTGTTTTTCATTCATTCAGTTTTTTTTTCATCATCTGCAAAGGCTTGAATAATAGCTGATACAGACATTTTTCATTTGCTCCTATATGTAATAAATAATTTGCCAATTTATTTCCTTGTAAAGATTTCCTTTCACTCCCCCTTCTATCCTAGCCCACTTGCTGGCTCTCCATGGAATGTAATCTCATAAAAGGCAAAAATACAGTGCATGTACAGGTATTGGACATATTATCCAGAATTCTTGGGACCGGGGGCTTTCCGGAAAATGGATCTTTCTGTAATTTGGATCTTCATGCCTTAAATCTAATAGAAAATCATGGAAATGTTAAACTCAGTGGGGTGGTTCTTCTTTCAATAAGGATTAATTATATCTTAGTTGGGATAAAGTACAAGCTACTGTTTTATTATTGCAGAGAAAAAGGAAATAATTAAAATTTTTGGATAAAAGTCTATGGGAGATGGCCATTCAGTAGTTCAGAACTTTCTGGATAACTGGATTCCGGATAACGGATCCCTTACCTGTTCTGCTTATAAGAATGAGTGAAGAGATAGCGCCAGGGGGGTTGAATTCCCCTTTAAGGAAAAATACCGATTGGCTTTAATGAATTAGGACAAAAAAAGTCACCATAAGAAAAAACACCCATTGACTTTAATGCATTAGGACAAAAAGTCGCCATAAAAAAAATGCCTATTGACTTTAATGCAGTAGGACAAAAAAGTTGCCAAGAGAAAAAATGTCTATTGACTTCAATGCGTTTGGAGAAAAGAGTCACTAAAAGAAAAAACGCCCATTGACTTTAATGCATTAGGACAAAAAAGTCGCCATTAAAAAATGCCTATTGACTTTAATGCATTTATAGAAAAAAGTCGCCATAAGAAAAGATGACCATTGACTTTAATGCATTAGGACAAAAATAGGTGCCATAAGAACTGACGCGTAAAAACACGTAAAAACATCCACTGACTTCAATGTGTTGTGTGAAATTTCGAGACAGACTCACTCCTCAATAGTCATGATCCAGGTACAGCTAAGCATGCAACTCTATCATTGCTACATGCACTTGTCTAACAGTCCTGCATGCTTGTGGCCTAAACATAAAAAAAAACCTTTACATACAAAGAATGACTATGCCCTAAATATACATTATTAAGTACAATCTGAAAATGCCGGCAGTTCTCTGAAGTGTGATTTCCAGTTATAATATCTCATAATATGTAAATTATGGCTTTGTGAAAAGCGTAATTATAATTTACTGACTTATAAATGTAGCACAGCCAAGCTTGTGCATATCCGTATTAAAGAGGCATTATGAACCATTGTTCAACAGGAGCCCCATAAAGATGCCTGTGTTGAAAATATGTTCTTTATTTTGTTGTAATTTAAATATATAGCTTTAATTTAAAGCTGCAGTTGTTACTTGTACGGAACACTGTAGATGTAGCGCAACTATAGGAGGGTTTTATTTTATAATTACTCCTGCTTTGTGGTGCCTTCGGAATTTAGGGAGATTTACAGATATGCCTCCTCTTAATCCTTTGTATAATGACTAGTTACCTATTCAGAAAAGAGAGAGAGAAAGGACTGAGAAAAGACCTTATGGGATGGATATCTTTTCTGCAGCGTGGGTTGTTAAAACAGAAACCCTTTACAGTAACTGTTTTGATTCTCTTATTCCCTCTGCTCACCTTCTGGTGCCCCAGGATCCTATCCCCATGCTGTTGACTTGTAATGTCATCAAGCTATATAGTACCGGTCATGCTTGGGTGCTATATATAT
>CM044435.1:116938987-117029854 GCA_024363595.1 Xenopus borealis | reverse complement strand
TGCGGCTCCTGACAAGAAATAAAGTGGAAAGATTAATATCCACCTGAGGAAAAAGCCAAACTGGATCTCATGGGCTCATCAATGACGTATCCAGGGCATGAGAATTCTTTACACCAGTCACTTAAAGTAAAGTAAATATAATATAAAACCTAATCATGTGTTTTTCAGACATTTAGAACTAATTGTTATTTAAATTCCAATTTAAAAATAGACCTAAAATGCTTTAACATAAGGTAGTATTTAGTATTGATAAGCAGAACTTGTTTAGCCAGTGTAGCAACCCCATGGCAACCAACTAGATATTTACTTTTAACCAGTAGGCCAGTAAAGGCTGCCTGCTTGTAATTTTTTGTAAGTGAGAAAATCAAAGTTGCATGATGTTGCTTTGCACAGAAAATGAAGTTAGTGAGCAGAGAGGGGTTGCCTGATATTTCTCTGGCCAATTTTAAATAGAATGATTCCACAAGGCTTCCTTTTTCCAGCTAACTTAATTTTCTGACAACAGTGGTCATCCAAAACATATATCAGTGGGCACTGTTTTTTCAGATTTGTTATATTAGCAGTTTAAAAATGTCCAATATCTTGAAAACTAGAAGTTAATGAACATAAGTTTTAGAAGAGCCGTCTGAGCAATTTTAGCTGTAGGTTTTAGCAATTTCCTTCAAATACCCTTTTCATCTGCCAAATGTAAAAGGATAACTATGACATAAAAACAGCAAATAATTAGGCATTGCATCATTGCCTGTCATTGACAGCAAATTAATAGGCATTTAAGCCCTAATGGACTCCCCAGGACATGCTTTGGGTTTGACCATGAAACTTAGGACATCAAAATCTCATAGTGCTTGGAGAAATTCTAAGTGTCATACATTACAGAATAAAATTTTCCATGTCTTTCACTAATTTATTAAGATGGTGCTCCTTTAACTGAAATGGCAAAAGTGCAGTTGTTTTCCATGGACTCCCAGTCCATGTAGGGGTTGCCAAATGGCCAATCACAGCACTTATATTGCACCACCCAAGACAATTTTCATGCTTGTGTTGCTCCCCAAATCTTTTTACATCTAGAAAAAGTTGGGGACCCCTGCTCTAATGGGTGGAAAATGTTGTCATGCGTCAAAAATGTGTCGCTCAATTTGTCGAACATAAAATACATTTTCTGATGCCCATAGACCAATGCATTTCTGCGCATTTTTGCAGTTTTGTGAATTTTTGTCAAAACTTGTCAGATTCACCCATCACTAGTCGTTGACCATAAGAACTAAATTTTAAGGTGACATTTCCTTCTGTTTCTCTTTCCAGCTCTAGTGATATGATGGACGATGACTCCACCAGAAGGAGATATGATGAAGAAGAAGGTATGAACAATTCTAGAAATGTTGGGCAGTATTTCTACGCATAATGACACATGGCATTGTGTGATATATTTTGAGCATGGTTTATAAACAGGGAGTGGTCAACACTGGCTTCCATTATTGGCCCTCCACCATTCTGCCAGAAAAATTCCAACCCTCCGCACCACAGAAGTAGGACAGCACCGATGAAGTCTATAATTCATTTAGAGTTACTGAAGGCACGCATTACAGTGATCATGAGATCATAAACTACTCTTTATCTAAGGGAAAATAATCTGAATATAAGCATGCAGGCATAAACTCTATAACCATGGTTATCAAGGTGATGTCTACTATCCTTATATTTTCAAATATTTGGAACACTATTTATTATAATGGACATTTTTCAGTGAATTGTGTGATGCTCCATTGTGTATTTCCACAGAGTATCACTCCATCTACATTGGGGTACCAGCTCCACGCAGTTACAGAAGGAAAAGACGCAGGAGGAGATCCCTCTCCAGTCGGGATCGGAGCAGTGAGAATGAGAAGCATTATGCCAGGGATGACCGTTCAGATACAGACGAAGGAGGGCAGATGAACTTTGACAATGAAAGCTTTGATATCAGCAGAACCAGTAAGTGCCAATTTATCCTGCACACCCATGAAGTATTTCTATGGTTACATTGAAATAGACATTTTTTTCTAAGAATACATGTTATGGGATTTCCCTTGAATATATACAGTATATAGTGATTAATCCGTTTCTGTTGATTGACACCTGGATAGTGGGCAGCTTTCATTTCTGTATAGCCCTAAACATTAGAAACTATTATCTAGAGCAAGGATTGTAAATATTGTAGAAACTGTGTCATTTGAGAAAGTGGCCAGTAATACGTCACAGGGTGGATAATGAGGATAATAATGACCATATGAAATTGCTCAGTGAAAGTGACTTTTTAAACATTAATTACAGCCAACAGGTTTGTTTTGTCCCCAATAAGGATTAATTACATTTTAGCCGGGATCAAGTACAGGGCCCTGTTTTATTATTACAGAAATATGTTTTGAAATTTAGAATTATTTTAGTAAAATGGAGTCTATGGGGGATGACCATCCCAAAATGTAGAGCTTTTTGGACATAACCTGTGTAATAATTGATATCATTAACCTTGCTGACTCCTTTAAGCAGCTGAACAGGATTCTGCTCTATGGGTTGTCAGAGCTCCTGGAATTGGTAATCCCCCCATCATTTTGCAAGCGGGGATTACAGATTCAAACTCTTTTATGTTATATTAGAGATGTCTGATATATTTTTACCAAGTCAAAACCATTGTTGCCACTTAGTGAAATATATTTGGAATCCAGTTGGAATTCAATTGTATTGTATTCAGCATGGGCCATTGCTAATGCATTATAGAGAGTATAAATGATACAATTCTCCATGCAGCTATCTGACCAAACAGGTAAGTCAATTGGGATTGACCCAATCTAGAACCATTCTGGATGCCACATCTGCTTTAATCCAGTGGTTGAAGTTCCCCTTTAAGGCCCAACACTTGGTCATGCCCCCCTGCTTCTAACAAGATTTTTAACATAAAAAAATATTGCTATATAAGAAATTCGGCCATAGATCCAAAAAGGACATCAAAGTGTTTGCTCTAAATCTTGGTTTTATTAACCTCCAGCGTGGACTTTCAGGAGTATCTAGAAGAGCAAATAGGTCCTAACTGTCCTTCAAGCTCAGCCCTAACCAACACAGCTCTCAGCTCCCCTAGGGAAGTAGCACTATGGTCCGGGAACCACTGCTTTAGTCCAATCACATTAGAAATACATAAATCATATTAAATCTTGATTACAAGACCTAATGTTTACTGTGCCATCTAGAGGAATGATTTAAGCAGAGAGAGGTTCATCATGAGGCCTCATTGCAAAACAAGCCCAGACATTAGACTAAACCAGCCATATTATTATGTAAATTATTTCTTATGTATGCAGAGGGCATCTGTTACCAACATGTGACCAGATGACAATATGGGAGAATGCAATAATAAAAGCCATTAACATTGGTGAAGAACCAAAAGAATTGGTTGTAAAGTGTCTTAAAGTGGACCTGTCACCCCAAAAAAATATTAAAAATCCTATTTTATCACATTAGTCAAGCAAAATGAACATTAATTACACTATATAAATTATTTGGATCTTGTTTTCTTCAGTCTGGGAATTCATAATTATAGCAAGCAGGCAGGAGCCATTTTGTGGACACTGTTATTAAGACAAGCCTTGTATCATCTCAGAATCTTGTTTGTGCACCAGAATGGGGGACCCGGTGTCTATCCCCATGTCCTGGCTACACAATTAAATGGTTAAGAGAACTGGGGGAATGTGTGGGGAGCAGTGGCATCTAGGAAGTGCTGAATGGAAAGTGAAAGTAATTATCTGCCCCGCCTCTATGCCTAAGGCATAGAGGAGGGGCAGACAATATTTGATTGACAGCTGAGATTTTTAAATGAGCTTAAAACAGCTATGAATGCTTTAATAAAAATTTTAAATTGGATTTCATGTTTAATTTGAAAAGGACTTTTATTATACTGATTTTTGTGTCTGGGTGACGGGTCCACTTTAAAGCAGTGCTCTCTTCAACCATCATCACCCTGTGTATTTTGACCCTTTGAACCCCTCTGTAGTCTTTTACTCTTCAGTAAGAGGATATGACTTCCAGGGCAGGCAATACTTGATTGTATACCGATAGAATATATACTGCACGGGGCAGTGGCTTAAAGCACCCCCTATAGCCAGTATTCTGTGACCTCACTCCCTGGAAGCCCCTGTCTAAAGTAAAACACTTGAAATTCCCAGTAATCTGCTCATTAAGCTGTGCAGCTGAGCTCAAGGAAGGTCTGTTCCCCAGAGAGAGGTGCAAGGGACACTATGCAGTCACAGGCTCCAGGTAAGGTTTCACAAACAGTAGGATCTACCTGTAAGGTGCCCCTTTCTGGCACAGCACCCCCAGCCCTTTCTCTGTGTCTCTCCCTCTCCAGCTCTTATATAGAACCCTATGAGTCCAACCTTCTCCCTTCCTACTCTCATGTCTCTCCTCAGGATAAGTGTAGTGATTGTGAAGAGTTTGGTGTAACTGAGTAATAATACAAAGGACTGTCTCCCTTCTTTAATAACTTTACATATCGCCAAGAGAAAATGTTCTATTCTACTGTATTTATTCCCAGCAGCAAATCCCCTCCATAGCATATTCATGCCATTAAGCTCTTCTTACAAACCAGTCAGCTGAAAACAAAACACAAACGCATTTCTGAGATTTCTTTCCTTTCTTTTTTTTTTTTTTTTCACTTCAAAAATCTCGTCTCATTCACAAAACATCTTAAACCAGGAGCAAAGCCCAAGCAGTTCTCTGTAATGATTATTTTTGCTTGTCGCTAAACATATTATTAATAAATAATATTTTGCAGTCGCAACGTGTAAGCCAGTAAAGTTCAACACATTCATGTTTACGGTATTATATTAATGCTATGACTTTAATAATATGTATTTAGAGGAACGAACGATGTAAGAAAATTATAATTTTGCAAGAGAATATATTTATATATGCGTGTGTTGTTGCTTTAATACTGCTTATACTGTACAGCTAAAATCAGATGTAATTTACAGACCTATAAAGCAAAGCATATATTTATATAATCTACCTGCTTTACGACGTATTACTTTAATCAAAACCCATATGCTTTAATCCACAACTGAATAAGTGACTCTATGGCTAGAGATAACAGAATGATGATTTAGCTCTTTATAATCTTTATTATAATCTTCTTTTATATATATATACACATATATATATATATATATATATATATATATATATACAGTATGTCATAGACTACAATGAATTATGGGTTGCTTGATTTTACTGGGCAGAAAGAAGCATTACTCAGGCTCTGGGATTTACAAATGGAAGAACATGGTGCAAAGTTCAGTACAGGTATGGGACCTGTTATCCAGAATGTTCGGGACCTGGGGTTTTCTGGATAATCTATCCTTCCATAATTTGGATCTTCACACTTTGTCTGCTGAAAAATCATTTAAACATTAAATCAACCCAATAGAATTGTTTTGCCTCCAATAAGGATTCATTATATTTTAGTTGGGATCAGCCATAAGGTACTGTTTTATTATTAGAGGTAAGTAGACAATAAGTTTTAAAATTGACTACACCTCTTATTCAGCAAAGAAAGCTGGAGACAGGGAAGAATACATTACTTAATTATAGCAGGGTGATTGTGACAGTGATTATTGTTCTGCAATGAATGGGGGCTGCCTCTGTTGAATGAAAGAAGGGGCTGCGTGTAATTAATATGAAGAGTCCATTTTAAAATCTTATGGAGCCTTATTTTGGTTCTGGAGATATGTTAAGAAGCAGAAGGTGTGGAAAGTGGTCCCAGTTATTGAAATGGCCAATATAAAATCCCATAGCTGATGGCTAATTCTGTTAATGCTTTAAGAGGGGCTTGGATGATTTTTTGGACAGACATAATATCAAAGGCTATTTAGATACTAAACTCTACAGTTAGTATATGGGTATATATAATTTATGTAAAGGTATGGAGGAGTGTGTGTGTGTGTGGATTCTGGGTTTTCATTTGGAGGGGTTGAACTTGATGGACTTTGACTTTTTTCAATCCAATTAAACTATGTAACTATAGACGAACTGAAATCTTTGAAAGGCAAAGGGTAAATATCTATAAAGTATTTTGTTGGCAGCTTATTGGCCTGTGTATGGGAACCTCCAATATGAATGCCGCTGGTTTCCATGCATGGCCAGCTTATTACTGGTGATCAGACACAGATTTTTCTTTATTATCACACTAATATGCCTACAGGCTAAATGGCTGATAATTTTGTCTATACATCTGAAAAGTCCTATTTCAATGGCAAGCAGATGAAGGGGAGGGGGCTACGACCCATGTAACTCTATAATATCCCTCATTGGAGCTATGGGATACATATGAAGAACAGTTTTTCTGTCCAGGCAGACTTGCAGTGGTATGTTGTGATCATGTTGGGGTGGTCTTTGAAACTGCTTTCTGATGGGTTTCCACGCATAGTTATAGTGGGACAGGGAGTCTTAAACTGACCTACTATCCACAAATTAACCATAGCACAGCAGGGTAACTGAACTCAAACCAGTGGTGTTACTAAATATTACTGGGCCCCACAGCAAATTATTTTTCTGCCCCCCAAAATGTCTAGAGATTGACCTTGTTGGGACCCCTAGACCTCCTGGGTCCCCTACAGCCACAGGGTCTGCTTCCTCAGTAGTTACACCCCTGACTCAGATGTTGTGGTTATTTACAGTAAGCCAGGGCTCTCCAAAGCAAAGCCCAGTGGCCATATATAGCCTTAAATGGGGTTTCTTTACCCATAGTGGCTGCACTGATTTTGTTTTATTGCAACAATTTAATAATGTCTGGAAAGTGAACATGTGTTATAATGGAATATTGTACAGGTATAGAATCCGTTAACCAGAAACCCATTATGTAGAAAGCTCTGATTTACAGGAAGGTTGCCTCCCATAGCCTCCTTTTCCTTTAAATAATTCAAAATTGTACCTATTTCCCTTTTCTCTGCAATAATAAACCAGCATTTGATCCCAACTAAGATACAATGAATCCTTAATATCCTGTTGGTTCTGTTTAATGTTTAGATGATTTTTAGAAGACATACCCCCATATGCAATAAAAGGCACTAAGTTTGCCCAGGAGCAGTAACCCATAGAAACCAATAGGATCTTTGCTTTTTAAACAGGTGACTGCTACATTCTAGCTTCTGATTGGTTACTGTGAGCTACTGCTCCTGGGCAAACTTAGTGCCTTTTATTACATAACCCCATAAAAGTTTGAAGTTCCAAATTACGGAAAGACCCCCCCCATCTGGAAAATCGCAAGTCCCAAGCATTCTGGATAGCAGGTTCCATACCGGTATAAGTCTATGGAAAACATTGGACATCACTGCTGCTTCATGAAGTGGTGGGCTTACGTTTTAATTATTACGTTTGATGGCGCTATTGTCCTCCATCGGATTAAAAGGTAGAATTATGTGGAAGCAAGCTATGGAAAATAAGTGCCCCTCAGTATTCGCAGGGGGTCTCCATGCAGTGGATGAGGTCCCTAACTTAAAGGTTACTAAGGCTGAGTTGAATGTATATCAACTGTATTCTAGTACTGGAACTTTAGCAGGGCACCTGTTCTGACCATATTCACATATTTGTAACTTAGTTCTGAGCTAAAGGGGCCCGACTAAACGTTGAATAGCAAAGGGTCTGCAAGCCTCTGCTGTTCCCTATTGTAACTGATTCCTTTACTAGTTCCTCCGTATTTGATGGTAGAGAATCAAGAACCCTTCACATAAAACTGCCATTATTAGAAATATTTACCTGCCAGATAATATTCCGATTGTAAGGTCTCTGTTTGTCTCTGCTCAGTCATTAAACCCCTTCAGAATGCAGGTATAAAACGAGGAGGAATTCTTCTAAAGGAATTATATGGGATTAACGTTTCATATATAACTCGTGAAAACGGCATTTCTAAGTAAGCCAGCCCAAGAAACAAAGAGGACACTGTTAGCTTCCTTCTGGCTGAAAAAAAATAATGATTAGCCCTGCTGGAAGGCGCTTTTTTTTTTTTCCTTGTAATTTGTAAGCAGTGTTTGTGCCACCTATGGAGAATACATATTTCTGAATTAAATTCCGTGTTGCCAGAGGAACTTGCAACGAGTGAAGTGAGAAGTATTGTGAAACATTAAGCCTTCTTATTACTGAACAGTGCTTCTCCTCTGGAAAATCTTTTGTGGAAGTTTCAGATATGACCTTTTTTATATCTTAATGGGGTGGTTCACCTTCAAGGTAACTTCTAGAATGTTACAGAATTTCCAATTCTACGTAACTTTTCAATTGGTCGTCTATCTATTTTTTTTTAATCGTTTTATAGTTATTTGCCTTTTTTTATGACTCTTTGCAGCTCTCAAATGGGCGTCCCTGACCCCTTCTAAATAACATATGCTCTGTAAGGCTACATATTTATTGTTATTGTTACTCTTTATTCCTCATCTTTCTATTCAGTCCCTCTCCTATTCATATTCCAGTCTCTTATTCAAATCAATGCATGGTTACTAGGGAAATATGGTCCCTAGCTATCAGAATGCTTAAAATGCTAATTGAAGAGCTGCTAAATAGCTCAAAAAAATGTAAACCAATTGGAAATTGTCTCAGAATATCTATCTTTAAATCATACTAAAAGTTATCTCAATGGTAAACAACCCCTTTAAGAAAGTGAAAGTTTCCAGCAAGCCAGGCAGAACTCAAAAGTTAACTTTTAGTATGATGTAGAGAGTGATATTCTGAGACAATTTGCAATTGGGTTTCGTGTGTTATTTTTTGTGGTTTTTGAGTTATTTAGCTTTTTATTCAGCAGCTCTCCAGGTTGCAATTTCAGCAGTCTGATTGTTAGGGTCCAAATTGTAGTAGCAACCCTGCCTTGATTTGAATAGAGACTGGAATATGAAAAGGAGAGGGCCTAGATCAGTGGTCCTCAAACTTGGCCCTCCAGCTGTTAAGGAACTACAAGTCCCACAATGCAATGATGGAGTCTGACAGCCACAGTCAGGCAAATGCATTGTGGGACTTGTAGTTCCTTAACAGCTGGAGGGCCAAGTTTGAGGACCACTGGCCTAGATAAAAAAAAAAGGGTTAGTCTGAAAAAGTAGCAATAACAATAAATCTGTAGCCTTATTTTTAAGATGGGGGTGACTTCGGCTTGAGAGATAGAAAGAAAATCAGAAGAAGAAGGCAAATAATTCAAAAACTATAAAAAAAAGAAAAGAAAAATTGAAGGCCAGTTGAAAAGATGCTTAGAATTAGCTATAACATACTAAAAGTGAACTTAAAGGTGAACCATCATTAAGAGATAACAGACCTTGATTAGACATGTGCAGTGGTGGGACTGAATCACTATGTGCAGTCTGGTTGGACTTTTAAGGTGGCCATACACGGGCCAATAAAAGCTGCTGACAGACTGAGTCGGCAGCTTATTGCCCGTGTGTGGGGCCCTCCGACGGGCTTCCCTGGTCGATATCTGGCCAAAAGTAGGCCAGATGTCAATCAGACGGGACTAAAAATCCTGTCGGATCGCAGCTACATCTGTTCGTTAATGCGGCCCTGTGATCCGACTGCCCGTACCTCCTCCTTTGTGATCCAATCATTGGGCCCTAGGGCTCACGATTGGATCACCCAATATCGCCCACCTGAAGGTGGGCATATCCGGGAGAGATCCGCTTGTTTGGCAACATTGCCAAACGAGCGGATCTCACCGTGTATGGCCACTTTATTTTTTTTAACTGCCCATGCATATTACCCTCATGTGTTCTTGGGTTTACATAGGTTGTCTTCACTTGTGTTTTTGTATACTTGACTCATGCTCTTATGGTCATGTATTTTACTTCCATATTGTTGTAGCTGTTGATACACATGCCTTATTTTTGAAGGACACACTCATCCAACCCCAAATACTGACTTGCCAAGTTTTTCCTGTAATCAAATAGCAGGTGGCATAGGATTTTCTTGTCTCTTTGGCACAGTTCCCCCAGCTACCAAGATGTGGTTCTCAGTAGGACTATAGAAATAAATACATATATAAATGGTAAAGAGGAGCTGGGCAGGAATCCTTCTGTATCTGTAATTAAGCTGTAAACCACCAGCAGTTGATCATCTGAAAGAAGCAAACACCAAAGGATTCCATTTCAGAAATCAATGCAAATTGCAAGAGAACTAGAGGAGCATTTTAACAAAACTGTTGAGAGTGAACATGAAAATCACAGAGGCCTGGAGAACTTAGCAGGAAAAATGGCATGATGGAAAGGGAAGAATGTCAGGAAGTGCCTGATTCACTCATGAAAATCATTCCAATTACAACTTAATCTGTCGTCACAATGTCCACATTTCTCTGTGTATCGCAAAACCCACCAACGTCAAACAACACTGCTTATTGGGAGCTATTGGTCTGGTTAAGGTAGAGCCATGGCAACTTTGCAATTGTTTAAATAATTTAAGTTGTTTTACATCCATCAGACTACATTGTTTTTGTTGCATAAATATGGGATCCACTTTCTGGAAACCCATTATCCAGAAAGCTCAGAGTTGCAGAGAGGCCATCTTCCACAGACTAAATCTTTACAAACAATCCAATATTTTTAAAATGATTTCCATTTTCCAAATACATTGCACTTGATCCAGACTAAAATATTCTTATTGGAAGAAAAATCAAGCCTATTGGGTTTATATTTAATGTTTACACGTTTTTTGAGTAGACTTAGGGTATGAAGAACCAAATTACAGAAATATCAGTTATCTGGAAAACCCCAGGTCCTGAGCATTCTGGATAACAGGTTCCATACTTGTACAGGTATAAGCTGTTTGGGACCTGGGGCTTTCATGATAAGGCATCTTTCCATAATTTAGATCACCATACCTAAAGTATTCTAAAAATCATTTAAACATTTTAAGCTCTGCCTCCAATATCCCACTGCACAGGGCTACCAATTCATAGAGATAATCCAGTATAGGTTTTTTAACCACCCAGTGTCCTCAACTATCATGCACTGGTTACTTATTAGTTCCAAGATGGGCCTGTAAATAACATAGTGAGTTTGGTTGAAAAAAGACATGTCTAACAAGTTCAACCTTAAGTCTATATATAACCTTCCTAACTGCTAGTTGATCCAGAGGAAGGAAAATAAACCCATTTGAAGCCTCTCCAGTTTGCCTCAGAGGGGGAAAATACCTTCCTTACTCCAAGATGAAGCAGTACTTGGATCAACTTGTACTATGAGCGATCTTCCATAACCCTGTGTTCCCTCACTTGCTAAAAAGCCATCCAACCAATTCTAATGTATCAGCCTGTACCACTGATTCAGGGAGATAATTCCACTTCTTCACAGCTCTCATTGTAAAAAACCCTTCGGAATATTTAAGTGGAACCCATTTTCATCTAATTGTAATGGATGCCCACATGTCGGCTAGAGAGACCTACTGGTACATAAAGCATTAGAGAGATTATTACATGATCCCCTTATATATTATAGACAGTTATTTGTAGAAGGCCACCCTTCATCTTCCACTTTTAGTGTCCAACATGGCTGTTTAGACCTATAGCACTAAGTTATTAGGGATGTGCCCTATATTTTAACTTATAGTTCCTGTTAATTAGAAATGTGCAATCAAGCGTGCAAGCACAGAGAACAGAGAAAAATAGACATTGCCTTATATGTTTGAAATGGTGTCTAATTCACTTGTCCCTCAGTGTCTCCTGCTGCTGAGCGACTACGTTACATTTTGGGAGATGATGATGACATTCCAAATCCAACCTTGTTCACTGAGATGGACACTCTGCAGCAGGAAGGGGATGAACTGGAATGGAAGGAGACAGCAAGGTAACGTAGCCTTCCTTTTCCCAGAAGATCGGTTCTTGATAATATAGTAGTCATGTTAGGAGGTTTTCCTACTTAGGTTAGATACAGCCATACTACATAGTGACTACACATTTTTAAAAATGCCTTTATTTGGCTTAGGAATCCCAAGCAGCATTTCAATCTGCAACATGGAATTCTGGGTGGCAGTATAAAAATATCCCAGGTTTACTACTGAAGCAACAATTGCTCAATGGCAAGAAGACTAACAACAACAACATTCTGATTGATTGATTGATTGATTGGTATTGATGACTACTTCAGAATAATCAATACTATTTCATAGTTAATACATCTTTTGCAAGTTCTCCAATCGTGCTATTAACTAGTAGACAAGTCTTTTAAAGGGTTTGCTCGCCTTTTAAAGGGTTTGCTCGCCTTCGACTTAACTTTTGGTATGATGTAGAAAGTGATATTCTGAGACAATTTGCAATTTGTTTTAATTTTTTACTTTTTTTAGTTATTTATTGATAAAAAGTAACAATAACAATAGAATTGCAGTCTTACAGAGCATTTGTTTTTGAAGGGGATGGCAGTGACTCCCATTTGAAAGCTGGAAAGAGTCAGAAGAAGGCAAATAATTCATATTGAATAGGTGTTTTAGGGTATAGAATTGGTTTTAAAGTGATAAAATATGGGAAAATGTGTAAATGATAGACCATTTAGTGATATTTTGATTGTATTTCTATTTTACTCTTCCCTCTCACTGTGTGACTAAGAACACATCAATGCAACAGTCACGAATGAGTTAGTAAGATTAGGATTACAGTGCCTGTTGTATGTGCATCTACTTAAAAATTCCTTTTTGTCAAACTGCAACCCCTAAGACATTTTTTTCCAAAACCTCCCTTGTTTCCAGGCATAATCCATAATACAAGTCACGCAACTTTTAGTAAACTACTAAAGAGAAAAACAAATTGAGAATTTGAGAAAGATTAAAACTGCAAGAAGAACCAATCCCATTCACCTTTAGACCAAGTAGCATGAAATACATTCTGGCGACACAATTATAACCTTCATAAGATTTTCCTATAATGCTCTCCCTTTGCTCAGGTGGATAAAATTTGAAGAAAAAGTGGAGGAAGGAGGAGAAAGATGGAGCAAACCACATGTGTCAACTCTGTCTCTGCACAGTTTATTTGAGCTGCGGACATGTCTTCAGACTGGAAGTGTGATGCTTGATTTAGATGGGTATTCACTTTCACAGATTGTAGGTATGAAATCAGCTCCTGGTATATTCAGAATATATTGGGGAACTCATAGAGGCACAGCTTTATAGTTATCCAACTGGTTTAGGGTCATATAACTTTCTTTGAGGGCTTCATGTGGCCTGCAGCCTCCAATTGGATATCCCTAATATAGGGAATAATGTATTCACTATTGTATGTTATAAGCATATTAGTGCTCTTCAAGGTGCAAAAGATGGCTTCTAATATCCTTTTAATGTACAGATGGGACTATATCATTTGATGTAGGGTTTTGGTACTGGAGCATTAAATCATCCACCGCATGCAATGAACTTTTTAAGACTAAACAAAACATTCTCAAGACTGACAGAAATGCTTTTTTGTAGATGACATTGTTCAAAAGCAAATAGAGGACGGAATCCTAAAACCAGAGCTCAGGGACAAAATTAGTTTTGTCCTTCTAAGGAAACACAGACACCAGACCAAGAAACCCATCCATAGGTCTTTGGCAGACATTGGAAAATCTGTGTCCTCCAGCACAAGTGAGTGAACAACAATATACAGAGTTTGAAACCAGGATAACAAACAATTACAGCTTGTTGACCTAAGATTTAGTAGAAATAATTAAATATGTATTGCCACTATTGTGTCCCACCATAACCATCATCACAACCAATGTTTGTGTCCCTGCCTGTAGGCTGACTGGGCAAAGGTATCACATTATGGGCAATCATATTATCAGCTTGCTTTCCATCTGTATGTTTGCATTGTGTGACATATTATGGTATATGAACAATCTGCGATTTATTTTTATGATTAGTGGGTGTCTAAGTTGAATTGCATATGCTCTGCATGAGAATCTGCACTTTACTAGATGTGACATACAATGTACAACCACAGATGCAAAAGCTGAAGAAATTGCATTCTTACCTAATTTTGCTCCATTCTTGATATAGTAAAAAGTTGCTTTTTATACCACTTGCTAATCCTTGTAGATCGGATTCAAACTCCAGGCACTCCAGTTGGCACTCAGTTCCATCGTTCCACAGAAGACCTGAGGATGCGCCAAAATTCCAACTATGGACGACTACGTAAGAAAATATATAAATCAGTGTAGTACTCTAGAGGGCTCATGTATCACCGAGTGCAAGTGCTAAGTGTTCTGATGGTGCAAACAGTACTAATTAGTGAGCAAGTGGTATAACAATTGGTAAACTACTCGCCTTCTGTATAATATAATAATAAAACTTCTTCAAACATGAGCCCCATGAGATAAAATGGTGCAATCTCGTGGTTGTGATGGCTTGTAAAGGGGAAACTGTTTGCAACCACAATAATGTATTTGTTTTAATATATATATATATATATATATATATATATATATATATATATATATATATATGCTCATACTTTATTCGTGCTTTTGAGAAAATAGCCTGAGTAATGGTTCTGTCCATATGTGGCGAATCCTTGTACTGATTTTTAAATGGACTACATAAATTTAGAATTTTTATGCTACTCAACTTGGTGCGTCATGCTTTGCAGATGAATCATAAGTTTACATACCCTGGCAGAATTTATGATTTCTTAACTATTTTTCAGAGAATATGAATGATAACACAACTTTTCTTTCACTCATGGTTAGCGGTTGGCTGAAGCCATTTATTGTCAAACAACTGTGTTTACTCTTTTTAAATCATAATCACTACACAAACTCCCCAAATGACCCTGATCAAAAGCTTACATACCCCAGTTCTTAATACCGTGTATTGTCCCCTTTAACATCAATGACAGCTTGAACCCCAGTGAGCACTGCAGATCACTAAGGAGGTTTATATTATGTATGCTGCTGCAGCACCCAGGTCTAAGTGAAAATCCAACCTTGCAGAGGACATACGCTAGGGAAAGATACAGCTACATACACAGTTACATAGTAAGGGTGGGTTGAAAAAAAAGACCAATGTCAATCAAGTTCAACCCGTCCAAATGAAACCCCAGTGCACATATATACCCATAAGTATACAGAACTATATATATATATATACGTGTATATATATATATATATGTTCTATAGCCATCCCCTTTGGACATTTTTATGAAAGGGTTCAAAAAAATTATTCTTTTCATTCTCTGTAGAATTCTCTAAAAATACTCCTTTGACCAATTCACTATTGTAGGCTCTTTAGGATGTTGCTTTTCCTATAACAGCCACCTTAGTGCTTTAATGATACTGTTTTGTTACTAAAAGAAAAGTAACAAGAAGATTGTATTGAAGTCTTTTTTACTGTCCTATAATTTATTTCTCAGGACATGCACATAGCAGAAGCATGAACGACATTTCAGAGGCCCCAAGCTCAGACCAGGTACTGATCTCTTTATTTTACATTGATGTGTATGTGTCTTATTTATTAATGGATGAGTATCTCTGAAATATAGTAATTTATAAAGTTTGTTATACTGTGCTGTGATAATTGATAATTATAACAGGCTGATACCTGTCAGGACTGCTTGGCGTGGCCGTTCCATTCTGCGCCTACATCCTCTCCAGCGTCACATCCAAGATGGCCGGCACCTATTGCCAACACATGGGGAACAGCAGTGCTGGCGTCCTGATGCCAGTGTGATGACATCACACGCTTGGCACATAATTCAAAGATAAAAACCTTTCCAGGTCATGGGTTCAATACCCGATTATAGGTTTTGTCTTGTACATTCCTGGGTGCTCTATAATTCCTGTTAACCTGCTTCCTGGACTTCTGACCCTGCCTGGACCTTTACTCTGATATTATTCTGCCTGCCTTTGGACTTGTGCCTGGACTTGGATTATGATATTGCCTGAACCCTTTTGCACTGCGATTTTGGACTTTAAACCCTAAAGCTTCCTCCTTGGTCCTGACTACTCCGGCTGGGAGCCGATAGGCCCCCCTGACAATACCCCACCCTGCTTTGTTCACTAGGGTGTACTTATACCTAATCTCTGCTACAAAGTATTTGTTTTAGACTAAACCCTAAAACAAAAGAATTATTGAATTTTGGTCTTTCCTCTTGGATTGATGCACTCTGTAAATGTAACAAAGAATATCCTTCTTATGCAAATCTAGTGAACAATGTTCAGTGTTGTAGTTGAAAAGGAATATTTTCAAACTGCATAATCTTATCATATCACCCTACAATAATTTTTCTCTCCCCCCAAAAAAGAAATGATATGGATTTGACAGCCTTTCTTTTTAACTAAGAAGTTCAGTTATCAATTTTAATTTAGCAACTTCTCTACAGTTCTTATCTTATTACTTACCGTCCAAAAGTTGGTTGGAATTCTGTATTAAGACTGGGACCTTTCTATTTATAATACGGTCAGTGGGTCCTTTACTTAAAACCAGGCCCCCAAAACACCATCATCGCTTGTGCATAAATATGAGCACCCATTTAAGTGTAAGACTGAATTAACTAAAAATGAGGCACCTGCTAAGGAAATCTACTAGTAGGTGCTCTTAGCAAGACACACACTGGACACTCAATCTAATATCATGATAATCTCCAGCAGTTTGATGGACAAGTCTGGATTTTGCAGATTTAATAAAACCACTTCCTGCCTGAATGTGTAAAACCAGATATAATACAATGCTGTTGTAGAAGAATAATAGTCTGGCCATGTTTTTGACAGTTTTCTGCTTCCTGGCAAGAATTTGAGGGACAATTCCCTATTTCAGCACAATAATGTCCCCAATAAACAAAACAAGTTCCTCATGGAATGAGTTTACTCACATGGGATCGGCTGACTTGTACAGAGCCCAACCCTTAACCAAACTGAATTAGAATGTCAAGTGTGAGCCAGATCTTATCTTCAAACATCAGTTCCCAGCCTCACTAATATTGTTATTGCCGAATAGAAGCAAATCCCAGGAAATTTATCAAATTCTAGTGAAAAGCCTTTCCACTAGAGCAGAGGCAATTATAGTAGCAGGAATGACCAAATTCATATTATATGGTTATACATAACATGGTTATATATATCATAGGGTTTTATATAAGTCTTGTTTTGTAACGGAGTTCTCGTTTCTGGAATCTATAACCAATTTGTGCCCTGCAATACCATCAAACCATGCTTAACAATTCACAAGAGGTGAGTGTTATTTTGCATCCATATTGGTACACTACACAGAAGTTGGGGCTGGCACAAGTTAATTTCCCAAAATATTGGACGAGTCAATAATTTCTAGCTATATCAAAGGACACTCTCCACAGAACCAACTTATATTTCCCTAATTATAAGCTCTTCCTGAGAACATGACTATAAATCTCTACTTTTTATTTGTCTCGTGGCTTCAGTAATTTCTTTTTTCTAATGAATTCCTTTTGTGTCTTTTCATTGCTTTTCAACTTAAGCTTTTCATTTCTAATTTCATTTTAATATATCTCACTGGTTGCAATAATGAACATTCTTCAAAGAGACCCTGGATAATACTTTTTCTTATAATGTCCAAATGAGAATATATATCTACTTCATCCTTTCTGAGGGAGTGTCCTCCAATTATTAATTTAAATAGCAGTTCACATTAGTCTGAAGTAGACAGTATTCTAGGATGATTTTCAATTAGTCTTCATTTTAGTTATATTTAATGTCCTGGAACTCTCAAACTTGGAATTGGTACTTCGATGCGAGGGCTTACTTGAATTTTCTGGAAGTAAGAATGAAGGTGAATAAGAGAAGGTATAGATGAAAGGATAAGCAAGAAAAAATAAGAATGACATGAACATTTTTTGGTTTCTGGGGTCAGTGATCCTGGCAGCCAGAGAGAATTTTCAAGTAGAGGTTTGAAACAGGCAGATAAGGAATGCTAAAAATTCAGAATCATACAATAAGGGGCACATTTACAAAATTCGTGTGAAGAGATCGAAGTTCGATCGAATACCGATCGTACGATTTTTTCGGATATTCGAATATGCAAATTTGGTCACTTTGATCATCGAATATCAAATATTTGAATTATCGAATAGATCAAATATTTGATCATTCGACCATTCGAATGTTAGAAGTGCCAATAATATTGAATCATGTATATTTTACTTATTACTTTTTGCTGTGGTTTCTTATATTATTTCAAATTCCTCACCTTCTTCCCTGGACTGGTGGGCCTCTTCTGGGCCCCATCTTTTGATTACCAGGCATAACCTTGTGCCTCCCTTGGTGGGGCACATAAGGATACCAGGGAGCAGTCAGAATATACCCCAGGCTGTTCTTATTTTTAAAATAAAATAGGAGCACCAGCTTGGAGTGAAAGGTGTGTGTGTGGTTGTAATCACTGAAGATATTAAACTTTCATTCTCTTTTAAGAGACTTTTGCAAGCAACTTGAAAGTTACAAGGTTTTTGATGATTCATTCCTTTTCAATATGTGACTATTGTTAGGTCATGGGCGCCAACATATCTGAAAACTTTGCTTTACTGGACAAAGTATTAGGGGGCCTTAAAAAATAGATGTATAAGAATCACGTCAACACAGATGTCAGGCATCACATAAGAAAATGATGATCTAGACATCTAGGTAGATTTAGATCATAAGCTTCTACAACCGTGGTTCACAGTATGTGGGGCTGGCCCTGATAGGGGGACCAGCTGGCATGAAGAGTTTTTAAAGAGCCACACAAAATAGATAATTTCTTTTAAATTAGGTCTGAATATTTTGAAGTCTCCTTGAAATAGAGTTCTACATTATATGATACTTTAGAGTTAGAGTTTATAGTCCATCAAGGGATATACCATACCTCATAATATTAAACATTTTAAATATTAGACCTTTCAGGTGACACCATTAGTCTACCTAATCCTGTTGTAACCAGCCACAAGGTCAATCTTCAACTTAGGTCCCACCTAAACAGGAGAACTTTGCAAGACAACTATACACTTTGCATGAATTATAATCAGGTACATCTCAGCATATCATGTGATCAAATATCAATAATTGTATATAATCTGTGTTGGTGTGTTGGAGTAGGATTATGTTGTCCCCCATTCTTTGTCTAAGGTCAAAAGAACAATAAATAGCAGGAACCAATATATTTAAAGCCTCTGTTACTCTTTTCTCTAATACCAGTTAAAGAACAAATTCATGAAGAAGATTCCTCGAGATGCAGAGGCCTCCAATGTTCTGGTGGGAGAGGTGGATTTCTTAGACAAGCCTTTTGTAGCTTTTGTCCGTTTGGTACAGTCCATAATGCTGGGAGGGGTTACAGAGGTCCCTGTACCCACAAGGTAATATTAGATTAAAGGAACTAAAACCATGCAGTATTTTACAATAAAAAGGCATATTAAAGGGAATATAAGAGGTTGTATTAGTTTAAGTATTTGTAGCTTAATGTGTCTTATTCTGGACAGGTTCCTTTTCATTTTGTTGGGTCCAATGGGGAAAGCCAAATCTTACACTGAAATTGGCAGAGCCATTGCAACCTTGATGGTGGATGATGTGAGTATAACCTTGTACTATAGCAGAAGCACTCAGCAATACAATCATGCCAACTTTATAAAGTCAAGATTTCTTTGGAAGACAATGCATTTTTATATGTTGGTGATAGGCGCAATCCTATCAAATCCCTGTGAGAGCAACACTGTGTGGTTTACTTTTCAGATATTTAGCGATGTTGCCTACAAAGCAAAAGGCCGCGAGGACTTAATTGCAGGAATAGATGAGTTTTTAGATGAAGTCATTGTACTTCCTCCTGGGGAGTGGGACCCAACTATCAGAATAGAACCACCCAAAAAGATCCCTTCAGCTGACCAGAGGTAAGTACTGTTCCCACAGTACAAACCAATGCTCACATGCTTGATCGCTCATTTCAAGTATATACAGAAGTATACCCTCTCCAAACCTCCCCCGACCCCCTCCAAATCACCCCCCCCCAGTCCCTGGGCCAAAAATGTTTGGGGACCCCTGGTATAAGCAATTTTCCCTGCACTAGGTTGCTTGTTGCTTGCATCCATGACTCCTGATCTAGAGATACATAAACTACCAAACATTTATCAATCATTTTTCTTCAGTGTTCTTCTTTCCATAAAAATAAAATCTAATTAATTATTCTTAAGTTTCGAAAATGAATATATAAAAATTGGCATAACAAGTAGGCCTTTAAAAACTGTTCACATAATCCTTAAGAAGGACAATGGTGATGGCTTTGACTATTAACTTCAGTAGTAGGAATTCAGCTAATGTTGGTTGACTATGCAGCCCTTTGTGTTTTCCCTCATCTCTGCCATGACCATTGTAGAAAATCAATGTTCTCAGTTAATGAAGCTGGACAGATGAATGGTTCAGCAGGAGGAGGGGCAGGAAGCGGTGGCGCGGGAAGTGAAGATGGTGAGATGCCAGCTGCCCATGAGATTGGAGAAGAACTTTCATTTACTGGGAGGTGAGAAGATTACAAGTTCAGTAAATGCTGTCATAACCAGCTTTCTCTAATGATCGTTGACTATGTTACTCCTCTTGGTTACAGTTTGAGACCTCAATAGAACTGAAGCTACTGTATAACCAAATCTTGTGTGCACATTATGCATTTGGTTGGCTATAGACATATGAAAACATTGTTATTGAATTAATTTGGTAGTGCCAAAAAGGACAGCTATTAATTGGTAAGCTCTAAAAAGCAAGGTCCGCTTTATACTTTGCGTTTTCCAGTATTTTTATGTAATCTGAGTGTTAGATGTAAGCACCCTTTTATTTTGCTGAAACACATGCATGGGTGAATTTTAATAAATGCTTGGGGACACTAGGCCATGATAAACCCACTGTTAATGGGACCATTACTAAAAGAGATCTCTTGCAGTAAAACACCATCATTGATATCAGATCATTGACTACTCTAAGTCCTAAAAATAGAGGAACATATCTCTTTTTTATATCCAAAATATTTGGATCTAATTTATCCGAAATTATCTGAGTTTATGTTTGTTTAAAGAAAGGCCTTTATTTACTGGGTTTTGTAATTATGATAACAGGTTCTTGTCTCCTGTAGGTTCTGCGGGGGGTTGTATCTGGATATCAAGAGGAAGCTTCCCTGGATTCCTAGTGATTTCTATGAAGCTTTTCACATCCAGTCAATTTCTGCCATTATTTTCATCTACCTGGGCTGCATTACCAACGCCATCACATTTGGGGGGCTGCTTGGAGATGCCACAGATAATTACCAGGTATGGGATGGAACACTATAGAGATGTTGACTGCTGATCTGCTCTCTTATTCAACTACAAAGGTTTGGCTCCAAGTGCTAATTCTCATTCACGGATATCTATGTCATTCTCATTTACAGATATCTATGATCATGTCTTTGCAGTTAGCTGTACAGTAGAGACTGGTTATCAGCCCTGCTGTTCCTGTAGAAGAACTAGAAATGGCAGCAGATTTCATTGCCAAAAAATGTAGAGCAAATTCAGTTGGAACTAGCATGCACTACCTGGACTGGCCCACAAAGCAGAAATAGATATTACAAACTAGTTTCATTGATATTGCCATGTTACTTTGCTATAGGAAAAGGAACACTAAGGGAGGGTTTATTTATTATGTTTAAAAAAACACATGCAGGTTTTTTTTCCAAAATGGACCAAAAGAACCTGGGGTCCCTCTATGAATATAGTTCTGCCTGTGTTGTACAGTGGTGTATTCATGGAGGTCAGGTTGGAAGAGGCATATTCATATTCTATATGTTCAATCAAAAAAGAGATATAGCTCCTGGGTAGAGTTGTGGATATTTGCTCCTAACTCTCTGCTCTTTATGTCCTTCCAGGGAGTTATGGAAAGCTTCCTGGGTACAGCAATGGCCGGCTCTGTGTTTTGCCTCTTTGCTGGACAACCTCTTATCATCTTGAGCAGCACTGGGCCCATTCTCATCTTTGAGAAACTCCTGTTTGATTTTAGCAAGTAAGTAGTAAAATATCATCTACTTCCTCAAGATCATCAATCAGCCTGATCATCAATACCTATTAAAAAGGGCAACATTTACACCTGGTCTAGTAACCCATAGCAATCAGCAGGCTGCATTTATTGGTCATCTTTTTGAAAGTATTGCATTTCTATTATATAATGGCCTAAAATGTATTATTGACCTAGTTAGATATGATGTGGACCTCTGCAAATAAAGCCTTTGCCTTTAAATCTAGTTCTCAATTCTTAGAACGGCATTTTGGCCACCTCCACATCTATTTATCCAATCAGCCAGCAATCAGATTTTAAGGGGTTTGAGTTGGCTCCCCTCATCATAAATATCCTTCTGCATCTACAAAGAGAAGACATCAGTAGAACGTTTTGTACTCATGATGACAATCCAAGGATCATAGAGTGACCAATAAAATTATTGTTGGTGACTTCAGAATTGTCCAGCTATTTTACGGCGAATTTATTTGCCCGCCTTAAGATTATTTCCATGGAGATAATGTTCATATTTTATTTTAGATTTAAATTTGAACATTTATTTTTTAATAGCTACATGATTTGCTGTCATAAGCCTATATTTTCATTTATCTAGTGAATTTGTGAGATTGGTTTCTTGATGAAAGAGATTTGTTGAACATTTCCAGTTTAATAGCATCTCTCCCTGTACTGATCAAATGGAAAAATTAACTTCCCTATATCAATTACCTACACTGCTGATTTACAAGTGAGAGTGGAAAAGAGGAGAAAGCTATAATCTGACAGAGAATTATATTGCACCATTACAACTTGTCTGGAAAAAAAAAAGCAAATAGTATTTTTAAAATGTAGGTTATTGTGTGAAATCGTAATACAATATTGTTTCTTGCAGAGGTAATGATATAGATTATATGGAATTTCGCCTGTGGATTGGGCTCCACTCTGCCCTGCAGTGCCTTATTCTTGTCGCTACTGACTCCAGCTTCATTATTAAGTACATCACGCGTTTCACAGAGGAGGGATTCTCAACTCTCATCAGTTTTATCTTCATTTATGATGCCATTAAAAAAATGATCGGAGCTTTCAAGTATTACCCAATTAATTCTGACTTCAAACCTGACCAAGTCACCTTATACCGATGCGAGTGTGTTGCGCCTGACCCAGGTCAGTAGACAGATTTTTTGTCCCTTATGTAGCCACCAATGGTAGAATAAAAGATTAAGGATTTCTAAGGGTAAGGTCACACCTGGTGATTCTTGGAGATTAGTCGTCAGGCGACTAATCGCCTCTTCTTTAGGAGGACTAATCTCCCCGAACCACTTCCCCCTGTCTTGCTCCAGCCTGTGGCATGACTCACGTGGAGCTTCGAAGTTGAAGTCGCTTGAAGTTTCCTCATGAGGCAGCTTCCGGCGACTTCGGAAAACGAACTGCAGCGTGTGTAATGTTGCAGGCAACTTTTAATTACAGCCAGCGCAAGACAGGGGGAAGCGGTTAGGGGAGATTAGTCGCCCCAAAGAAGAGACGATTAGTCGCCAGATTACTAATCTCCCAGAATCGCCAGGTGTGACCTAAAAAGGGATTACAGAAATATGTCTCCTAATGGCAGCATCTTATTAGAGCAAAGTCATGCGTGGAGTCAATATGGGCATGTGCTGGGCATTTGTATTGTATTCTCAGATGTCTATTTGCTCTTCTCTGCTGTAACTGCATTCATATTTAGGGATACATAATCTTAAATTAACACTGATATTTACATAGTTAATTCGGGCTGAAATACTATGTTCAAGCACAAGTGAAAAAACAGAATAAAGGTGAATCAAGATGCAAGAACAAAACTAGGAAGAGATAACTGAAAGCCTGAAGGGCCAATATAGTAATTAAAGGACAAGTCAAACAACCCCAAAATAAAAATGTGCCTTATAAAAAAACAGTATTCTAAGTGGATTTCCTCTATACATTTATTAAAACGTTACAGTTATTTTACAGTTGTCAAAACAATGGCAATTGAAAGTAGCATTTGCTTAACTCCTGGTCATTATTTTTTAAATAATGTTGCAAAAGTTCCCCAGCAGGCAAAAACAGGTCTGTTAATAAGCTGCCTTGTCTTACATTGTATCAACAGTCTGAGCCATCAGGGTAGGAAATAGCAACAGTCAGACAAACTCTGCTTTCAATAGCAATACTTTTACAAATAAAAAGAAATTTCATGAAATAGAAAAGATTGAAAGGTAAGAGACAAAGGGGCACGTGAAAGTGAAGAAATACAGGACAGAAGGGTAACAATGCTGAGTGCACTGGGAAAGAGAAAGGAAGTTAAAAAGTGGTAATTAGGGAGAGGTTTGGTATAAGAAAAGAGGGACTAATATCAAGTGGAGAGGTGGGTACTGACAGGAATGTAATAATGTAATAAGAAATAAAGAGCAGTAGAAAAAAAGTTAAAGAGGGTTGGGGGTAGAGAGAGCATGGAGAAAAAATGAAAATATAAAAACCAAGGTAGTTAGGTGGAGTACAGAAAATTATGGGCATAAATTGCCCTTTTTATGTAAACCTCTGTCTTGTTTCCTACAGTCTTTCTTTTTTAGACAGTCCTATAGTTTGCAGAGCCAGGTTGCTGTATAGTTGCTAATAAGTACAACCAATATACAACGTTGACAGATGCAAATGCAAATGGCAGATGCGACATATGTGGGAAAATGTATGCATTGCATAAGATGTTGCCTTGCACAAATGCATATATTATACCACCTGTAGGAAGGTAACGTCAGGCATGTTGTCACTCGCACAGCAGAACTAAATATTCTGTCTACCAGGGCACTTATGTACTTAGAAGGGATCTGACTGCTGGCTGAGAATAATATCTCCACAGGTAGCTAGAGAGAGAGAAACAGCATGTGCTTAACATGTAATTCCTTGCTAAGAACAACTGTTGTGACTGATATTTGCCACATTTCTTCTTATTCATTGCACAACTCTGGCTGTCCTTTATGCAAAGTAAGTATCTCATTTCTTCTTTACCTTACCATTCTCTTCTCAGATCTGAGGTTTCATAAAAAATAAAAGAGGCAAGGTGCAAAGTGCCAGTTAGAAGGTACGCGGCACATGGATGTCCACTTAGTACTCCAGCTTCGCACGTCATTCAGAATGCTCAGCCTGGGAAGCCCTGTACTGGCTATAACAGATATTATATACAGGGATTCTAAAGCTCCTTGAAGCCCACTGAACTTAGACTTGCACCTACTAGTGGTGCTCCAATCATAGGCCAGTAATGTTACAGCAACTGTACCCTACAATCAGTTAAAGGGGAATTCAATCCCTCGGGCGCTAATCCCCCAACATCCGTAGGCCGCCCTCCCTCCTCCTCCCCTGCCCTACCTCTCCCTACGGGCAAATGCCCATAAGTCGCTACTTACCCCACCGTACAGGTTCCCGGGCGCCATCTTCTTTAGCAACATCTTCTTCCTGGATGCGTCGGCGCTTGGCGTCGCATGCAGAGTAGGGCACTTTTGCCGGTTTATACTACTGCATATGTGCCAAAAGTTAACGAAAGTTTACCAATTGAACTTCGTGAACTTTCGGCGCATGTGCAGTAGTACAAACCGGCAAATGTGTCCTACTGCGCATGTGCCGCAAGGGATTGAATTCCCCTTTAAGTAGACCTTGGATATTTTTCTACTTATGGGCATTAGCATTAGATAGATATTTGTATGACTGTGCTGTTCTTAACATATAAGTAAACCTTAAAAATAAGTGTATGTAAAATTGACGAGGGGCCTATTCTAAGCACTTTTGCAATGTACATTCATTATTTATTTTTTAATTCCAAGATATCAAGGGATACATGTACTGTTATATATAAATGAATTTGTTAGAACAGCACCACCTGCTGGTCATTTTCCCACCAGTCTGACCTCCAAGTAGTCAAGGAAGAAAGAGGCTGCTCTGATATTCCTCTGCTTAGGAATAAAATTAGAAACCTTTCTCACATCTTTCCTAAGCAGAAAAACATCAGAGCAGCCTCTTTCTTTTCTCCTAACAACATCCTTGACTACTTGTTGGAAAATGACCAGCAGGTGGTGGTGTTGTAACAAAATTCATTCCTAGTAACAGTACATGCATCCCTTTATATCTTGGAATAAAAACTAAATAAATAATGAATGTACATTGCAAAAGTACTTAGAATAGCCCCCTCATCAATTTTACATTCACTTATTTGTAAGGTTTACTTATCCTTTAATCTGCCATTTTGGCTATTTATACTGTTAGGCATACAGCGCCCCATGGACCCCTGCTAAAACTGTTCTCAGCTACCCCTCTACAGAACTTACATTAGCCCCTCCCAGCCTGTGTTTATTCATCACATAATGCATACAGGGAGCCCATGGAAAATAACCACCGTTACACTTACTGCTCTTTCTGGCTTCAACCTGGATTTCCTACAGCCACAGGGTCTGCCCCCTCTGTTTCTCCACCACTATGCATTAGCAGTGATATTTGTGTTTGAGTGCTGTTGTTTATAGGCATTATATTTATTTGGTGGTATGGGGTTAAAGGAGTTCTTAGCTATGTGAAGCTACCAATAGCAATAAATTAGAAATTAACTTTGATTGGAATAAAGAATGTTAATGTCTAGGTTAGTCGATTACAATCCATTACAGTATATAGACAAAAATAAAGGGTTGGAGGGCACAATGGAAACCACACCAGGTCAGACCAAAAGATACTTTATTGAACAATCATCTCAAGCCTTACGCGTTTCGTGTCCATCTGACACTTAGGGGCTGATTTTAAGGGTCGAATTTCGAAGTGGAAAATACTTTGAAATTTGACCATCAAATTTTTTGGAGGGGTCATTTTTGATCAAATATTGGCATTTACGATCGAAAAACTGCCATATTCGATCAAATGAAAATCGTTGAATCAAATGATTCGAGCGATTTTCACCAAAATCCTTCGATTTCTCAGAACTTAGAAAAATTTTCAGGACAAGTTCTGTGAGGTCCCCCATAGGCTAAAATGGCAATTCGGCAGCATTAAGCTTGCAAATAGTCGAAGGATTTTTAAAGGACCAGTGCTTCAAAATTCGAATTTTAACGATTCAAATGAATTTTGGGCTTTTCAATAGTTGAAGCAGCCCAAAATCACTTCAAAATTTAAATTTTTGAAATTAAAATTTTATTTGAATTTTCACTTCTACCCTATTCGACCCTTAGTAAATCAGCCCCTTAATCATAGGCACTGGGACATTTTAATACTTGTATTAATAAATACATCACCCAGATTCTGGTAGTTATGGGTAATTAGACGTTTAGGGGTAAGATATTCTATAGATTAGTATAATAGTAACAATTTGTGCATAGTCAGTATAATAGTCTAGTCTTTTTATGGTTCTTTACACTAAAGCAGCTCTGCACTGGGGCTGCTAATTCTACTAATGTCTTTATCCACCTTGGCCATGAATATAGACCACGAAATAGAATCCCTCTTCATATTTTCCTCTAAATATTCAACAAGTCTTACCTTTTGTGTACATTCCCATTTAGACTTCTTGTTTTCCTTAGAGGAGCCATCGTGTGGGATACTGAAACGGTAGTTGTCTTTAAATGGAGTTTTAGATGAATAGATACATTCCTTGTAATTGAATATAAAATGAACTGGTAAACATCAGTGAAATGAATGAAAAGTGCACCCTATAAATAAATGAGCTTTAAATGCCCCAACAGGAAGTTCCCTTTCAAAGCGATAAGAATCACATCATAAATATGATTGCTTACACACTGTTATTTTCCCTTTCTAGTTAACGCAACTTTATTCAATGATTCAGTTCCTTTTGCACCAAACAACACTAACATCTCTCTGGTAAGTTATGGACAGTCATTCTCATTGCATGCTCTCCTCATTGCTGGTGATGGGCAAATCTGGGGCGTTTTGGTTTGCCGAAAGTTCGACGAAATTTCTAATAGAAATTCTTAAAACGGCTAAAAATTAGCGAAATGCCGCCGTGTCTTGTTTTGGACGCGGGCGTCCGTTTTTGGACACTGGTGCCCACTACCGACATAATAAAAAAACGGACGCCGGTGTCCAAAATGAGACTCCAGCGAATTTTCGCCCAGGTGAAATTTTCCTGGCGTTTTGTGAATTTATGCGCCTGCAGAGAATCGTGGGAATTTGCCGCAAATAAATTCGCCCATCACTAGTCATTGCTGCTGGGATGCAGCTTGCATTAATGGGTTGTTCACCCTTAAAGGGCACCTATTGCCCAAAAAAATTGCCCCCAACCGAAGGTGCGGGCTGATAGAGCCCGCATTCGGGTTTGGGGTTCCAGTATATATTTTTTTTTAAAAAGCCTGCCCCAATCGCTGTCTTACTCGCACCGAGAGGGAGCTCCCGGTGCTAGCCGCCATGTCTGGGGAAGCCCATGCGCAGTGTGCGCGTGTGACGCATACTGAGAAGCGGCCACACTTCCGGGGCAGCTTTTTCATACTGCGCTTGCGCTTCCCCAGACATGGCGGCTCGCACCAGCTCTATCAGCCCGCACCTTCGGTTGAGGCCAATTTTTTGGGGCCATAGGTGCCCTTTAAGTTAAATTTTAATTTATATATATATATATAATGGGTAATTTTAAGTAACTTTTCAATTGACCTTCATCTTTGTTCTTTTGAATTGTTTTTGAATTATTTGCCTCCTTTTTATTATTCTTTGCCACTATCAAATGGGGGTCACTGACCCCCATCTAAAAAGGGTTCTAAATATCTTTTTGTGTGTGTTTTCTTTTCCCATGTGAATTCCAAGTACAATGGCCTTAATGCTACAGCTCTGGATTGGACCCAGCTAAGTATGAAGGAATGTCTGAAATATGGTGGTAGCCTGGTAGGAAACTCGTGCAAATATGTGCCAGACCTCGCCCTCATGTCCTTCATCTTGTTCTTTGGAACGTATTCCATGACCCTGTCACTGAAGAAATTTAAGTTTAGCCGTTACTTCCCGACCAAGGTAAGGATATTTATGCCCAGGGTGGTAATTTATGATACGGGTAAAAATGGGGGCCCTGTGCCTGGTTGACAATTGATTTAAATTGAAATGTAGAACAGGTATGAGACCGAACGATGTAATCTGTAATTTGGAGCTTTCTGAATAATGAGTTTCTGGATAACGGACCCCATGCCTTGTGATAAAACATAGTTTGTCCAGGTCTAGTAACCCAAACAGCTGACCAGTAAATGGTTGCTATAGGCTACTAGACCTATAGCAAATTTAGCACCCTTTATTACACTACACTGTAAATGTTCTAGCATTGTTTCTAGCAACTTTGCCTTTGGTCTTCATTGTTTATTTTTTATACTTTTCGAGTTATTTGCCTTGCTCTTTTGCCTCTTTCCGGTTTTTAAACGGGGGTCAGTGACCCCATCTAAAAAATAAATGCTCTGTAAGGCTACACATTTATTGTTATTGCTCCTTTGTATCACTCATCTTTCCATTCAGGCCTCTCCTATTCATATTTCAGTCTCTTATTCAAATCAGTGTGTAACCTTTAGGCTAAGGCCAGACAGGGAGATTCGGGGGCATTTTGTCGCCTGGCGACTTCTCGCCGCGACTTGTAGCCCCCGAACCTCCCCGAATAGCCAAGTCCTGGGGTGCACCGGCGTTGCTTGAAAACGCCGGCGCCTATTCACACGGAGCGGCGCGCTTTTTGAAATCGCTCCAAATTGCCTCGCGAGTCAATTTGGAACGATTTCAAAAAGCGCACCGCTCCGTGTGAATAGGCGCCGGCGTTTTCAAGCAACGCCGGTGCACCCCAGGACTTGGCTATTCGGGGAGGTTCGGGGGCTACAAGTCGCGGCGAGAAGTCGCCAGGCGACAAAATGCCCCCGAATCTCCCTGTCTGGCCTTAGCCTAAAGGTTACACACTGATTTGAATAAGAGACTGAAATATGAATAGGAGAGGCCTGAATGGAAAGATGAGTGATACAAAGGAGGTATGTGATATGGAAGACTTTCTTTAATCCAGCTCCACTTTATTCACTTCTTTTACTTTCAGACAGCTCAGCTGCAGCACAATCTTGGTTCCTCACCTTTCCCTGACATAGGCTGCTGTACCTCATATCTCCCAACTGTCAGATTTTTAGAGAGACAGTCCCTCTTTTGACAGCTCAACCCACAGTCCCTCATTTGTACTGGAAAGTACCGTTTTTCTCTGCACTGAACAGCCAGAAAAAGAAACAAAGTTCCTAACTTAATTGGCTTTTTGCAGAGAGCCCAGAACTGCCAGAATGTTCATATAAGATACTTTGTAACAATTTTGAGATAAGCAAATAAGTAATTTTAACAATATAAGATAACAGCTCCCTTGGGAATAGTTAGACTCAGCTTAAGGACAATTCACCTTTGTTAGCAAAACTGTAATAACTGAAAAAAAAAAATCACAGAAATATGTTCAAACTTTAATAACCTACCAAATTTTGTAAAATAAATATGGTAATGAGTGGGTGTGGCCACAAAAATGGACATGGTAAAACACTTTTTTTGTCCCTCTTTTTATTTCCAAAATGTTGGGAAGTATGGTACTTTTCTCTGTCCTTGGGCACTGCATTTCCTGTTCCTGTTTTCTTTAAATGGATACTGTCATGGGAAAAAAACACATCAGTTAATAGTGCTGCTCCAGCAGAATTCTGCACTGAAATCCATTTCTCAAAACAGCAAACAGATTTTTTATATTCAATTTTGAAATCTGACATGGGGCTAAACATATTGTCAATTTCCCAGCTGCCCCTGGTCATGCTGGCCCCTGGTCAAAATCTGTTTGCTCACAAGTGCAGAAGATGGGGAGTGATTCAGTTCAATTACCTTGGTTTACGTCCACAACCAATAATATAAACTCCAGAAATTGTGGTAATGAACTTCAATCAGGCGCAGAAGTCTGCTGCAAAAGTTGTGCTTTATTTGTTCACAACATGTTTCGAGCTGGGCTCTTTGTCAAGTGTACACTTGACAAAGAGCCCAGCTCGAAACATGTTGTGAACAAATAAAGCACAACTTTTGCAGCAGACTTCTGCGCCTGATTGAAGTTCATTACCACAATTTCTGGAGAAAATCTGTTTGCTCTTTTGAGAAATGGATTTCAGTGCAGAATTCTGCTGGAGCAGCACTATTAACTCATGCGTTTTTTCCCATTTAATTACAGTATCCCTTTAATTACTTTTCACTAACAGCTTTATATTTCACAGTATACATTGAACTCACTGCCATCTAATTGAACATTAATCATTAACTAAACAATTCACATTTTACCTCCTTACAAGTGCATGGTTGCTAGGGTAATTCGGACCCTTCCAACCAGATTGTTGAAAATGCAAACTGGAGAGCTAATGAATAAAAAGCTAAATAACTCAAAAACCACAAATAATAAAAATAAAAACCAATTGCAAATTGTCTCAGAATATCACTCTCTAGATCATACGAAAAGTTTATTTGAAAGGGAACAACTCCTTTCAGTCTATTTACTGTAATAAATAGCATATTTATCCTGTTTACCTATATCTTCCCTGTTCCCCCAGCTGCGTACCCTGGTGGCTGATTTTGCTATTGTCTTCACAATCCTTCTCTTCTGTGGGGTGGACGCATTGTTTGAGTTGGAGACACCAAAGTTGCATGTTCCTAGTGAAATAAAGGTTGGCTCCATTGAATCTTCCCTTCCTTCTTCCTTTGTCTGTCCCTTAGTAAATGTTCTTACTTTATTCATCAGTAATATACTAATTTGGGTTTGTATGACTTCAAACATTGTCTTGTACTTAAAATTATCCATCTTCTCAAGATTTTCAGAATCTTTATTCTAAAAGTGTGCATGCTGACTTTAAAGGAGAACTAAACCCTAATGTTAAGCAACCATACCCCCACCCTACATAGACCCCCCCACCTAAGTGTTACCCTGGGTAAAAACCCCTAAGTCCCTACTTACCCCTCCATGCAGAATCTGTCCTCGGGAGTTCACAGGCACCATGTTCTTCTCTTCGGTCTTCTTCGGAATTAGAACAGTGTTTCGACGCATGCGTAGTTGGAGCAATCTAATTAAGGGAGAAGATCTGAAGCGGCTGAAGATGGCACCCGTGAACTCCCGAGGACAGAATGTGCATGGAAGGGTAAGTAAGGATGTAGGGGCATTTGCCCAAGGTAACACTTTGGGTTTTTTAACTTTAGGGTTTAGCTCTTCTTTAAATGGTTATATGCTCCATAGTGTTATAGAATCTTACAAATGCAATTAGTTGAATATTTTGAATTCGGGTTCAAAGATTATATTTGCCTTAGTCTATGGCAGTGGTTTCAAAACTGTGGGGTAATTCCCACTAAGGGGCCCAGAGTACTGGCTGTTGAGGGGGGGTGTTCACATTTGGAAAGGCAATTAAGGTAAATTTTAAGGTAATTTCTATTTGCTTGATCTTCAAGAAGTCCAGCTTGAGGTTCATTTATAGTAAACTTTAAAATCACTTATATGTTATCTGAGTTCTCAGAATTATGGCTGATACATATCTGTAAACTTGTGCTAATTGTGGAGGGCTTGGAACACGTCTAGAATGTGCTGTTGTTTTTCTTTAAGACCATAGACAATTATATAACCGCATTATTGCTTTCCATGTGGCGAACCCAGATGTTTATGGCCTTTGTATGACATCATCGTTTATATATTTTTGTTTCTGATTATAAAATGTTTTTATTAATCTCCATACAATTAAATTTAAATTAATACTAAGATAGATGCATTGATAAACAAAACCTCATTGAGTACATCAGGTTTGAGCCAGGTATGAAAATATTTGGGTATTTTATGATGTGATATATCGATGAATTTTGATTACTTAAAGTTAAAATTCCATATGTAGGTTAGGATCTCTAAATAGTGTTTTTGTAGGTGTACATGTTATTGTAGTGATGCATTACTACTTATAGGGAGTACCCTTGCAGCTCCTCCTGTATAACAATGGTTATTTTACCTTCAGCTATAACAATTTTCTTGCAAAGATAGACGGACTGTCAAACCAATGTACATTATATCCATGATATAGCTCACTTTTGTCTTCCAAAGCTGGGTGTTTGTTAGCATGGGGAACCCCTACATTCTTCAAACAGAAGAGACTGGCTTGTAGATCTATCTGTTAGTTAGGCTGGAGCATATGTACTCTCTGGACCAGTAGCTTGTGAACAACATGTTGCTCTCCAAGCCCTTGGATGTTGCTCTCAGTGGCCTCAAAGCAGGTGCTTATTTTGCAATTCCAGGCTTGGAGGCAAGTTTTAGTTGCATGAAACCCAAGTGTACTGCCAAACAGAGACTCCTGTACACTGCCAGTCTACATAAGGGCTACCAAATGGCCAATCACAGCACTAATTTTGCACCCCAAGGACATTTTTAATGCTAGTGTTGCTCCCCAACTCCTTTTACTTCTGAATGTTGTTCACGGGTCCAAAGGATTGGGGATCCCTGCTCTAGACTAATGACACTATGAGGAGCAGTTGGCCCTGGTCCTCCTGGAAATTATCTGGTACACAAAGGATCGCTTGAACCATTAAACATGGGTACCCCAAACCAAAAAAACTTACAGATAGTTACAATATTGATTTTATTGAGTAACAATAACACAGTAACAGAGATTGCTCTTTAGGGCTCATGAAAACAGAGGCCACGTATTCTGTTGAACCACTGTGTAGATATTGAAAAGCTAAATTTTTAAGCCCTCTTTGGAGTAGTCAAGGCACCACAACAGTGGAAGGAGGCTAAAATGAAAAGCCCTGCTGCTGAACTGAATACCACATTTTTCCCCAAAAAACTTTAGGTCTAGTTTTCAGTAACTAATGAGTTGATGTAAAAAAAACATGAGCTCTCAGTTCCCACCTCTCAATTTGTTTTCAAGTCTTCAAAACAAAGCCCAAGGACACAAAAATTAATCTTTTGTTAAGGCAAAGCTTCATTAGGTACATAGTTATTTAGTACTTTGTTTTGTTTTTTACAAGAAAGAAGGTCTAAAATATATTATTTTCATCATTTTTTATAGTAAAGCTTCTGGCATGTGCCCGTCTTTTTACAAGAAACCCTCACTATATGTAGTTGGTGGCAATAGGCAGTTTGACCAGCTTCTCTTATCATGGCCATATTTGGGGCATATTCATCAAAGGATGCAGAATCAAATAACACTCCTTGACTAGTATAGGGTATAGGATATCTAATAAAGAATAGTCTAATGTGAGAATTGGCCCTGTCTGGGTCAGCTTCAAACAACACAACAATTTTTATCGCTGAAAAGGTAAGTTCTCTAAAGAACTAGGAAAAGCTTTCTTAAATGAATATGTTCAAATCTATTATAACCCAATGTTTTATAATGAAGTTTGAGAAGTAATAAACATTTACCTTTTCTGCAACTTTTAACCATTCTTGTTTCCCTTCTCTCTATCTCTTTCTCATGCTGCCTTCTTAGCTACGTAAACTTATTAGTGACTTCTCAATCTTCATGTCCATTCTAATCTTTGTTGGTCTTGACACTCTCTGTGGATTAGATACTCCCAAACTACAAGTACCTACCGACTTTAAGGTAAAGGAAAAAAACAATGGATGCATGGTGCTTTACTCAACATGTCAGGGAATCATACATTTCCCCTCTCGGATCAGTTTCTATTCCACAAGGTATCATAGTTGATTAATAACCTCCAAGTTATGAGAAAGCATGGCACTAATTTCATGCTAGACCTAATATTTTTAAAACTAGTTTTAATTCTTTTTTGATTTTTAAAAAATATGATACTAGTAATGTTCTTAAGGTTCTATCTATTAATTGTTGGATGAGCTAAGCATGTTCTAGTGCTTCTTCTCACTTAACTCCTTAAAGGGTTGGTTCAACTTTTAGTTCATTTTAAAGGTATTCTGTCATGGATTTTTATGATGTCGTTTTTATTTATGAATTACACTGTTCACACTGCAAATAATTCACTCTACAATATAAAATTTCATTCCTGAACCAGCAAGAGTATATTTTTTAATTATAATATTGGTGAGTTGGCAGCCATCTCAGGTCATTTTGCCTGGTCATGTGCTTTCAGAAAGAGCCAGCACTTTAGGATGGAACTGCTTTCTGGCAGGCTGTTGTTTCTCCTATTCAATGTAATTAAATGTGTAGCAGTGAGACCTGGATTTTACTATTGAGTGCTGTTCTTAGATCTACCAGGCAGCTGTTATCTTGTGTTAGGGAGCTGTTATCTGGTTACCTTCCCATTGTTCTGTTGTTAGGCTGCTGGAGGGAGGGGTGATAACTTGCAGTACAGCAGTAAAGAGTGACTGAAGTTTATCAAAGCTCAAGTCACATGACTGGGGGCAGCTGAGAAACTGACAATATGGCTAGCCCCATGTTAGATTTTAAAATTAAATGTAAAAACATCTGTTTTTCTCTTTTGAGAAACAGATTTTCAGTGCAGAATTATACTGGAGCAGCACTGCATTTTGAAAAACAAAATAACTGTTTTTTTCCAATGATGGTATCCCTTTAAGTATGTTATAGAACAGCTAATTCTAAGCAACTTTTTAATTGGCTTTCATAATTAATTTTTTTTTAACATTTTTGAATTATTGGCCTTCTTTTTCTGACCCTATTTAAAAAAACAATGCTCTGTAAGGCTAATTTTAAGTTATAGCTACTTTTTGTTACTAATCTTTGTATTTAGGCCCTCTCCTATCCATATTCCAGTCTCTTATTCAGATCAGCGCATGGTTGCTAGGGTAATTTGGACCCTAGCCACCAGATTGATTAAATTGCAAACGTCAAAGCTGCTAAATAAAAAGCTAAATACCTCAAAAAACCACAAATAATTAAAAATAAAAACCAATTGCACAGTGTCAGAATAATACTCTATATCATACTAAAATTATTTTAAAGGTGAAGAACCCCATTAACAGGCCAAAGATAATATCCTGGTAGGTAAGAGCTGAGGAAAAAGTTGACTATTCTTCGTGTATTTGAAGGAAGATAGGGTTTCAGGGAGATATGTAAAAAGAAACAAGCGAGGAGGCTTGGCATGTTTCCACATACAGAAGATAGTTGTATCTTGAGGAAACTTGTACAAAATGCCTTTATCATTATTACTAAATGTTATAACATAGAATTATTCAGTTGCCTCTTCACGTGCTAAAATATGTAGTAATATTTATTGGCAATTTGATGTCTACTAACAAGTAATACGTTAAGTTATGAAACATATGCCTTAAAATGAAAGCAGTAGTATTGCCAAGAGCTAGAAGGGTTCCTGGTTCATCATAGTTGTAGAACTATGGTTGTGCTGTATGTGATGGAAAGGCTGCTACCCAACTACTGCAACTGAATCTTCTTCTCCCCTACCAGCCCACACGGCCTGACAGGGGTTGGTTTGTATTTCCCTTTGGCAAGAATCCTTGGTGGGTCTATGTGGCCAGTGCACTTCCTGCTCTGCTGGTGACCATTCTTATCTTCATGGACCAGCAGATTACCGCTGTCATCGTCAATAGAAAAGAGCACAAGCTAAAGGTGGGTTATTCTGTCGTCTATTTGTAACATTATTGGTGCCACTCGAGTAAATAATTCCATTCATTTTAAAGGACCCCCCAGCCAAAAATAGTCAAAGAAAATGCAATTCTAAGCAACTTTGCAATGTTTATTAATTACAATGCTTCCTCTGTGGTTGAGTGGCTGGTTTTTAAAGCGACTTGCACATGTAGTTGCCTGCCATTAAAATATATTTTTTTCTGAAACAATGTCGCAAGCTGGCCAGTTAAAAAACAAACATAATAAAAAAAAAAAGGACTCCTGTTAAGCTTGTTTTTAAGGTTCAGACACAGAGAACAAAAAGAGATAAACAAGTTACTAGTTACTTGCCAATCATTTTTGTCTTGCAGAAAGGTTGTGGGTACCACTTGGATCTCTTCTGGGTTGGGATTTTAATGGCAGTCTGCTCCTTTATGGGTCTTCCCTGGTATGTGGCAGCCACTGTCATTTCCATTGCCCACATCGATAGCTTGAAGATGGAGACAGAGACCAGTGCTCCTGGCGAACAGCCACAGTTTTTAGGAGTAAGGTAGGTAACTGAATTAAAGGCAGATAGAATCTGTTGAAGTGTGCTACACGGTACAAAATATCTCTTTGCAGCCCCAAGTGCAATCTGTACCCTACGCAAAGTAAAGTAGTACAAGTCAGTAAAAAAACAGCAGCACTCTGGTAATATTTACAAAAAGTGAATTAAAGGCAACAGTACCTGTACATTCCCTTTATCTATAGCAAGCTAATAGTACCTGTACATTACCTTTATCTATAGCAAGCTAATAGTACCTGTACATTACCTTTATCTATAGCAAGCTAATAGTACCTGTACATTACCTTTATCTAAAGCTAGTAGTAAGAGAGTATCTGTCCATTGCCTTTATCTAAAGCTAATAGTAAGAGAGTAAAGGCCCCCCATACATGGGCTGATAAAAGCTGCCTACAGACCGAGTTGGCAGCTTATTGGCCATGTGTGGGGCCATTCGACGGGCTTCTCCGATCGAAACTTGGCCAGATCTCGATCGGGCAGGTTAAAAGATTCTGTCGGTGTATACAGGTCTGCAATAATTTCAGATCCATTATAATCCGATCATTGGGCCCTAGGTCCCAGGATCGGATCAGCCCAATATCGCCCACTTCAATGTGAGCATATCGGGGAGAAATCTGCTTGTTTGGTGACATTGCCAAACGATCAGATCTCATGTATGGCCACCTTAACTGTGCAATCGCTTTATCTAAATCTAGTTGCAAGAGATTACCTGCACATTGTCTTTATCTAGAGCTATAAGTAAGAGAGTGCTTGTGCATTTCCTTCTAAAGATATTAGTAACTAGCAGTGGCTTAACTACTCGCTGGTGGGCCCTGGTGCAGGATTGGCACACGGGCCCCCCTATTGGGCTCTCCCCCTATGAATTGCACATTGGAGTTCTCCTAGCCTCTCCAGCGGGCCCCGAGAGGGAGCGGGCCCTGGTGCAATTGCACCCCCTGCTCCCCTGGTAGTTACGCCACTGGTAACTAGGGATGCACCGAATCAAGGATTCGGTTCGGGATTCGGCCTTTTTCAGCAGGAGCTTTCTTCCCTGCCGAACCGAATCTGAATGGGGTGGGGAGGGAAATCACATGACTTTATGTTACAAAACAAGGAAGTAAAAAATGTTTTCCCCTTCCCACGCCTAATTTGCATAAGCAAATTAGGATTCGGTTCGGTATTCGTCCAAAACTTTTGCTAAGGATTCTGGGGTTCGGCCGAATCCAAAATAGTGGATTCGGTGCATCGCTAGTAGTAACAGAGTACCTGTACTACATTGCCTCATCTACAGCTAGTAGTAAGAGAGTGCCTGTACACTCACTTTATCTAAAGCTAGTAGTAAAAGAGTACTTGTTCATTCCCTTTATCAACAGGATATTTTGTAGTAATATGTATCCAAAGCTAATAGTTAGACAGTACCAGCACATTCCCTTTATATAGAGATAATAGACAGTAGGTGCACATAGTCTTTATCCAAAACTAAGTTAGACAGTACCTGTGCATTCCATTTATCCAAAGCAAGTAGACAGTACAAATCTCTGTAGGAAAGCACTAAATGAATATTATGGTGCAGTACCCTTACTTAATTATAATAAAGTGCCAAGTGCAACAGACGGTGTCATGTTAATTTCATAAAAACCTGTTTAGAAAAGTGCCATGTGCTGAGGAATTCTCAGGTAAGTTAGAACAAGGATGAAGGGTCCTCAGCACATGGCACTTTTCTAAACAGGTTTTTATGAAAATAACATGGCACTGTGGGACTTATTTATAAACACTGAGTAAATCTGCAGCTGGACAGTAAATATTTGCTTTTATTGTTCAACCTGCAGCTGCTTGTAAAAAGCCAGTCACTGATTGGTTGCTGTGGGTTACTGCCCAGGTGCAAATTTGCCCACTTTTTATAAATAAGCCCCAGTGTATTGCACTTGGCACTTTATTTTAATTAAAGGGATTCTGTCATGATTTTTATGATGTATTTTTTTTACACTGCAAATAATTAACTGTACAATATAACATTTCATTCCTGAACCAGCAAATTTATTTAGTTTTAATATTGGTGTGTAGCACCATCTCAGGTCATTTCGCCTGGTCATGTGCTTTCAGAAAGAGCCAGCACTTTAGGATGGAACTGCTTTCTGGCAGGATGTTGTTTCTCCTACTCAATGTAACTGAATGTGTTGCAGTGGGACCTGGCTTTTACTATTGACTGCTGTTCTTAGATCTACCAGGCAGCTGTTATCTTGTGTTAGGGAGCCGTTATCTGGTTACCTTCCCATTGTTGTGTTGTTAGGCTGCTGGGGGGAAAGGGAGGGGGTGATATCACTCCAACTTGCAGTACAGGAGTAAAGAGTGACTTAAGTTTATCAGAGCACAAGTCACATGACCAGGGGCAGCTGGGAAACTGACAATATGTCTAACCCTATGTCAGATTTCAAAATTAAATCTAATAAATTATGTTTGCTCTTTTGCGAAAGGGATTTCAGTGCAGAATTCTGCTGGAGCAGCACTATTAACTGATGCATTTTGAAAAAACATTTTTTCCCATGAGAGTATCCCAGTTAGACCAGCAGATTAGTGATCATCAACCAGTGGCTCACAAGCAACATGTTGCTCCTAATGCTTACAAAGCAGGTGTTTATTTTTTTAATTCTTGGCTTGACGGCAAGCTTTAGTTGCAAAATAAAACAATGTATGCAGCCCATATTTGGCACCCCAGGGACTTTTTGCATGCTTGTGTTGCTCTCACCTTTTTTACATCCAAATTTGGCTCACAGGACCCCTGAGTTAGATATTACCTGCACATTCCTGGTTATGGAATGTTTTGTTTTTCTAGCGCTCTCCAATAGATAACACTTGCCTATTTCTGTGTACAGACCTGTGTAAAACGAATACCATTATACCGAAATAAACATTAACATGAATTTTATTTTATTTGTCTTGTCAGGGAGCAGAGAGTATCGGGAATTGTAGTGTTCATTTTAACTGGAATCTCTGTTTTCCTGGCTCCTGTGCTGAAGGTACTGTACCATGTTCCGCAATTTTTATTTGTTCTTACTTTAATGGCACAACCACTGTAAATGCATAATTTCTAAGATGCAATTTACAGCTGGCAGGCAATGAAGATATATTGGATTAATCGCCACTCTTAGAGGGTTATCTACTGAAATCCGAATTTATTTCAATGTTCCAATAAAAAAAAAACCTGCAGAAACTTCCATGCCCGATTTTGCCTGATTTATTAATAATATAACTCAAATAAATCAGATCAGTAAAAAAAAAACTATAAAATCGAGCAAAACCCTTTTTTCATGCTTATCTCCTGAATTTTTTGCAAGTTTTTGCCCGGAAACCCCAAAATCATTGGATAATTGTGCTAAACCCAGAACAGACCACAATAACTTTTATTTTGGGATAGGGATTTATATGGGACGTCAACGGATTTGGGCTTTTTGCATTGGTGTATAATAAATCTCAATAAATGTTATTTTTTTCCACAAGAAATTTTCTATTTATAACAAAAGGAAGACCAATAACAAATTGTATGTATCACTCTCTATATGATACTAACAGTTAAAGGGCATGCAAAACCCCCAACACAAAAATGTCAAATCTTTAGATAACTTCCACTCTGGTTGTTAAAACCTTAACAGTAAGGCTGCAGCATCCCCTTAATCACTTAGAAATCCTTCTCCTCCTCTAACCCACTTAGCCCCCTCCCTCAGGAATTTACTTCGGCTGTTGACTTATGAGCATGCTCAGTTCTTCTCAGCTCAAATTTACTAAACACATCCTGTCTGTTCCTATTTTTTTCTCCTAACCCCTCCTGAGCTCAGCTTAGTAAAAATGACATGGCTTGAGTTGTGAAGATATGTCCAACTTATATACATGGTAGGAAAATATAGGTTTTACATGTCCTTTAATTTAAAAGTGAACATCCTTTTAAATCAGCAGGTGGCATGTGCATATGGACCAAAAGCCTTGCTGTAGGACAGATATGCCCAGTATGCAGTAGAGTTATAAAATGCAGCATGAGTTGAATATTCTCTTGTAAGCATAAGGTGGCACATAGTATTGCTAGAAGCACAGCCAGTCAGCAAATGCTGCAAGGCAAATTCTATCATCTGTCTATAATAAATCACTGCTGTTCTGTTTTCATGGCTGTAGCAGCATCTCCCTTTGCTCATTTAATATCAAGGGAAACAGCTGCTGCTTTCCTGCTGCAGTTCTGCTACAGTTATTGAGTTTGTATCACCACCAAGTGGTCACTTTTGCAAGTGCAGTAGTTATAAATGTAATATGTGACACCTGGATTCTCTGATACAATGACATTAAAGTGATAAATGGAATTTTGTTTTGTACATTAACTTTGTTTATTTTTGTATGTTCTTCTTTTCCTGTATATTATATGAAATCTGCCATCTCAGACCTGCTGAGGTCCTGTATAAGTCAATGGGAGAGGCACCTATCTCAATTTGAAGTTTTCCTGGTCTATGCTGGGTTTAGCCCATGCACAGACCATGGGATGGAAGACTTAAATTATGAGGGTAATCTGTCCAGGTTGGGGATGTTTTCTCTGGAAGGGGAGGGGACATGATTACACTTTACAAATACATTAGAGGACATTATAGACAAATATCAGGGGACCTTTTTACACATAAAGAGGATTACCAGAGGCCACCTCTTCAGACTAGAAGAAAAGGACTTTCATTAGAAGCAGCGTAACTAACATAGTAACATATTAAGTCAGGCTGAAAAAAGACACATGTCCATCAAGTTCAACCTTTTAACTATTTTTCAAACTGCCTAACTGCTAGTTGATCCAAAGGAAGGCAAAAAACCCCATCTGAAGCCTCTCCAATTTGCCTCAGAGGGGGAAAGAAATCCTTCCTGACTCCAAAATGGTAATCAAACTAGTCCCTGGATCAACTTGTACTATGAGCTATCTTCCATAACCCTGTATTCCCTCACTTGCTAAAAAGCCATCCAACCCCTTCTTAAAGCTATCTAATGTATCAGCCTGTACAACCGATTCAGGGAGAGAATTCCACATCTTCACAGCTCTCACCCCTTCCGAATATTTAGGTGGAACCTCTTTTCTTCTAATCGGAATGGGTGACCTTGTGTCAGCTGGAAAGACCTACTGGTGAATAAAGCATTAGAGAGATTATTATATGATCCCCTTATATATTTATACATAGTTATCATATCATATCACCCCTTAAGTGCCTTTTCTCCAGTGTGAACATCCCCAATTTGGCCAGTCTTAACTCATAGCTAAGCTTTTCCATACCGTTTACCAGCTTAGTTGCCCTTCTCTGTACCCTTTCTAAAACAATAATGTCCTGTTTGAGTGATGGAGACCAAAACTGTACGGCATATTCTAGATGTGGCCTTACAAGTGCTCTATAAAGTGGAAGAATGACCCCCTCCTCCCGTGACTTTATGCCCCTTTTAATACAGCTCAAGACCTTATTGGCCCTTGATGCTGCTGACTGGCACTGCTTGCTACAGCCAAGTTTATCATCTACAAGGACTCCAAGGTCCTTTTCCAAAATGGATTTGCCTAGTGCAGTCCCGTTAAGGGTATAAGTGGCTTGAATATTGTTGAAAGGATGCCACATCCTGGATGGAATTAATTGGGCTGGATAGTTTTGTGTCATCTGCAAACACGGATACATTACAACACCCTCCCTTAAGTCATTAAAGAAAAAGTTAAATAAAAGATAGACCCCACTAAGAACCTTACTCCAAGTAGACAATGTACCATTTACAACCACTCTCTGTACCAGATCCTGTAGCCAGTTTCCTATCCATGTGTAAACAACTTAATTAAGACCAACAGACCTTAGTTTAGAAAGCAGTCATTTGCGGAGCACGGTATCAAACGCTTTGGCAAAATCCAAATAGATCACATCTACTGACCCCCCTTTTGTTAACCCAAATTAACTACAGTATGTAACTGTGTAACTATGTAGCCTGAAAATCCAACTTTTTCTGCGTTTTCGGGCAAAACTTAGCAATCTGGGAAAAAAGCTTGATAAATTTGAGCAATTGGGGTAAAATTTTAATTTTTCTAGATGTATTTTACCCTGATGCGCAAAAAGCCTGAATCCAAAAATCTGACCTGTCAAGGTCATGTATAGGTCAATGGGAGACATGAGATAAATTCAGACTTAAGTAAATAACCCCCTTATAACCACCTTCTAGTCTTAAATAGGCTGAACCCCACAATATATTTTCCATTGTTTCAGTCTAAACACATACAGAAATGAATCTGATGTAAAAGTTAGGCTCATAGACACATAGACAGATATCTTAAAGGAAAACTATACCCCCAGAATGAATACTTAAGCAACAGATAGTTTATATAATATTAGTGGCAGGGGCTCCCCCTGGTGTCCATAAGAATGATTGTTTCCCTGCACAGCAGTCAGGGACTGCCTGACAATTCCTATCCACAGAATGAAATGAAGGGAGAATTTCACTGCATATAGTCAGGTTTCTTATAAAACTGGTACACATTTTTTAATTAAAGTATATTGGCGATAGGTTTCTTTTTCATTAAAGAAAATATAAATAGGTTTTTCTTTTTTTTTGCCTTTACATGCCCTTTTAAAATAACACTTTTCTATTTAGGATTACCCAATGTTAAATTCTACTAAAAAAAATTATTATATTATTAGGAAAATGGTTATTTTATGGTTTATATGAGATGTTTTATGCAATATTTTTTTTTATAGAGACCTGCATTGTTAAGTGGTATAGTTGTTCTAACTGTCTTAGAAAAATCACAAAAATCATGTAGGCAAATTGTTAATAATTAACAGTTATGGGTATTTCTCAGCAAAATCAACTTTGGCCTGTACTGCTTTTTTGAATGTTTGTTTAGAAAAATTAGGCAGGGGCCAGCAACTAATGGCAGTGTCAAGCCTTACAGAACTTCATTTTTATAATAACGATAAAATTAATAGAAAGCATGTACAAAACAAAGTTTGTAAACGTGAGTGAGCTACCCCTTTGAATAGATATTTCCCCCAGAATGACTATAAACATTAACTATAAATTCCTGTAGCTTGTTATAGTATGTGTGCTACTGACCATGCTCCTTCTCTTCTAGTATATCCCAATGCCTGTACTCTATGGTGTCTTCCTTTATATGGGAGTGGCTTCTCTCAACGGAATCCAGGTAAGAAGTCACTAGACTTTCAACACAATGTTATAAAGGCTTAATCATGTATTACCTAATTTCTTCTTAAATAAGGACCACGAGTCCCCAGAATAAGAGACGCAAGAAACAGTCCTGTTCTAGTTTAAGTGATATTGTTTTCAAAACTCCACATTGATTTCTAGATACTGTGCCAGAAGGTGCTAATCCTTAGGGTAGTGGTTCACAAACAGCAGGCCAATCCCCCTAGGGGTGCTTGGAGCAGTGACTTGGGGGCTTAGCCTCACAAGGAAGAAATTTGAGGAGGATGGCAATTTGCAGGGTTAGAACTAGGGATAGGAAGGAGAGGCACTAGTCTCTAGAGCAAAAGTGGAGGCACAAGAGGGAAAGCAAACCGGAGGAGGAGATGGCCAATGGGTGAGCCATAAATGTGGGTGGGTGAGGGGTGTGTAAGCATGCTGTTGAGCCATGAAGTGTTTCGTTGGGTGCAAATCCTATTTATCCCAGCTCTGCTTATTTGATTTTGAAAATATACTTCAAAGCTCATCCTGAAGGTCAAATAAAGTCAGATTTGTTTGGAGTGAACATTTGTTTACCACCCTATATTTTCATGGAACTATGTCTGACTGAAACAACAAGGTTCTTATGACCCTTGCTCCTCGTCAATATTAGACTTTAAAGGGTTCATACCAAAACAGTCAGTGCCTTAAAGTCATACGAAGATCTTGGTTTGTAAAAGGAAGGTTTTGTTTGTTTTCTGTAAAACAGCTTAATATATAATTTTGAAGTCCCAACTTAAGGGTGCAAGGTTGTGATGCGCAGGTCAAAATGTCGACCCACAACCTAAACTAACAAGCCCTCAAGGCTCAAAGTTTTAAAGTTAAGATAAAGATTAAAATGCCAGTGCTGACATTGTTTTATACTTCCTCAGTTCTGGGATCGCTGTAAACTCTTCATGATGCCAGCAAAGCATCAGCCTGACTATGCATATCTCCGGCACGTCCCCTTACGCAGAGTCCATCTCTTCACTGTTGTCCAAATTATCTGCCTTGCTGTCCTGTGGATCCTCAAGTCAACAGTTGCTGCCATTATTTTCCCAGTCATGGTGAGGACTATACCTCGTAATGGTTTGACTGAAAGGGAGATATACATTGTGCAACTCATAATGCCATCACTGCACATAAATAGATGTTCTAGAAGGACATTAAGTCAGTCACTTATAACACAATAAAGTAAGCTGAAATAATTCCTGAGAAAAGAAATGTCTTTTGATGTTGCTCTTCGTAGAACTGACTGGAGAAAAGTCAAATGACCCTTCTCTGCTCACTAGGTGTTCAACATCACAAGACTTTCTTTTTCTTTTGGAATTCATTTATAGAATTTTTCTTCTTGTTCTGATGCTTTCACTGGATCTTCTAAGCTCTCCCCTTGCATGAGCAATACGATTGGAGTGCTTGTTGGGGATCAAGAAAATGGTTGGCAGGAGATTTTTCACAGTATTTTTATTGACCTTTATATAAAATTTAGGAGGCTGAGGACAATTGAGTGAACAGACAGCTCACACACCTATATAAAAGATCTCAATAATTCATTAAAAACTTTCCACTCATTCCTTTAGCTTTCTGAGGAATATTAAAAAAGCTTCAAGCTGTGTTATTTTGTATAATTTTCCACTGATTACATGGAATGGTTCCCTATAAGATAATAAGCAACTAACAAGCATGATAACATGGGTGCTGTGCCATAATGTCTGGTTGCTGCTTGTGATTGACAAAGCAGCTGCCAAGTGTCATCTTGTTCTCTCCTTAGATCCTTGGCTTGATGATGGTGAGGAAAATGCTTGACTGGGTTTTCAGTCAGCATGATCTTGCTTGGCTGGATGATATCCTGCCTGAGAAGGACAAAAAAAAGCAAGAGGACAAGTGCAAGAAGAAAAAAGGCAAAGAAGACTCTGACAGTGAGGAGGTAATTTAAAGGAAAGGGACTACGAACAAAGGACCACTTAAGAAGGAATTACAGTTGGTTGGGATAGAAACCAATGTAGAAGAGCTGTGTACTAGGCCATTAAACAGAAAATGACTGGAAAACCTCATATGTTCACCTCCAGGACGTGTTATTTCTCTTGCTGTTTATATTAGTTTAATCAATCTTGGCAGAAAGATTATCAAGCAAAAGGTGTTGTTTTAAGATGTTGTATCATGTTATCCATTGAAATAAATGCAGAAAATGTAAAGTTTGGTGATACCTATTGGCTAATTGAATAAGTCAATATTGCAAGCTTTCAGAGCACCCAGGCCCCTTCATCAGGCAAAATACAAATGAAAATACAAATTATTTGTATTTTTGCTGACGAAGGGGTTAGGGTGCTAAGAAAGCTTGCAATTTTTACTTATTCAGTTAGTTATCACCAAAATTTACATTTTCTGCAAAAGGTGTAGGAAAGTGTGTATATGTTATAATTATAAAGAAAGTTATTTAACAATTCAGCAACCTATAAAAAGAATATTTTAAAATTATGTTATACAATAAACAACTGCAGTTCTGCAGCCCTACTTTGTTTGTAGTGGTGGAGCCAATACACCATTTCTGAATTTCTGGGTTCACCCCATATGCAGTTGTAGTCTACCATGGCCAATAGGATCGCTACTCTTGAAATCTACAATCTGGCATTGAAATCTGGCATTGAAATCTGGCATTGAACAGAAACATTTACCTTTTTTTCAAATATAGGACAAAGGTGGCCGCTCAGGGGGGTTGCATGGAGACACCTCTCCCAGTGGATCAGATGTGGATCGCAGGTTGGTATTTTTGATTTGGTTTCAACTTTTTTTTCAGTTATATACAGTCACTTTACCAACATGGTCCAACCACGTTGATTATATTCTCTTTGACAGTATTACACTTCACTTGAAGATCTCCTGCCCTCCTTCTCCCGCCATTGGCTTTCCTAGAAATACAATAAACACTGTCCCTCAAGTGAAGATTGAGATGGAATCCGATTATGACGACTCGGACATTGACCGGAACCCCAAAGACAGAGGCAGTGAAACCACTTTATAAACCCCCCAAGAACTGCACATTAGTAATACTATCCGCCTGGAAGGAAACTTCTTCCCACAATAGAAGCCACCACTAAAACTTTAACACTATTGTTCTTGGGTTCAGAAGATTCTCTATGTGCTCTTTCTATGGTGTGTGTGTGTGCGTGTGTGTTCAAGTGTGAAAGTGACTTGTAAAATATTCTTTTCAATAGGTATGAAATCTATAAATTCAGATGTAATAATACTTGTTACAATTACAAGTTCATGAGCAGATCATGGAGATGTATAAAGCATAAGAAGGCACCTGCTACAAATCTAATACGTAACAGGGCAGATTTGTTAATTGTTTTAGGTGTCAAAGTTTACACATTCTATTTTTAATCCCCCATTTCACATGTAAATTCAAATGTGGGATTTATCACTCCGTGACCATAGAAACAATTCTAATTCAATTATTCGCCACTTAAAACCTGACAAGTTAATTTACAAATCAATGTCAGAGGTCCGCTGAACCATTTCAATGTTAATTACCTTCCTGACATTCAAGTTTTTTTTTATGAGGGAAAACTCGATTCAAATTTAATTTGAATTTTCGGGTCGGGACCATTCGATCAAATATTAGATGTTCAAATTTTTTCTTAAATAACCTCCCATTCAAGTTCTATAATTCTGTCTATATTCAAATTTATCACATTAAAAAAAATTCACATAAATTCGAAATTTTAGACATCTGCCCAGTAATGTACTGTTTGTTGTGTTGTAAGTTTAGCCCAATTATGAAATAGTCTGGCATGAAATGTTTGTGGAAAGCCCTGTGACAGCACCCTGTATTGCACAAAATCAAAATGACATAGAGTAAAATGCCAGTTGGTAGTTACAGTGATGTAGCATATGACTCCATGTTCCCAATGGAATTTGGCCACTTCCTGTCATTTTCTCATCATCATTAGAATTCTCCCTCTCCTTGATGACAGAATTCTCTCTTTAGCAATCGTCTATCATCTCGCTCTCTCGTCTATCTATCATCGCCATCATCATCTATTGCTCTATCAGCTATCATTCTACCTGTCATCTATATATCTATCATCATCTATCCCTCTATCAATCGTCTATTATCTGTCATTCTACCTATTATCTATTGCTCAGTTATCTAACCATTGTCTGACCATCTGTCTGTCATCTGTTATTTCATCTATTTTCACCTATCATCTACCTACCTACCATCTATAATGTATGTATAATCTGTCTAATACCTATATAGAATCTACCTAATATTTATCGTCTATCTACCTTTCAATCTATCTACCTATCATCTGTCAATCCAGTGTCGGACTGGGACACCAGGGGCCCACCATAAAACCTTAGACCAGGGGCCCACTCTCAGTACTAATATTCTTCATCTCCTCAATCAACCTCTATTATCCTAGTTTGTTTTATTTACATACTATAATCAGTTATTCCATCTATTTAGCCTCTCATATAAATAGGGAATGGCCATGAAATAGGCCAAAAGTTTAGCAGCATGAGGGCCCACTGACACCTTGGCCCACCGGGAGTTTTCCTGGTATCCCGGTGGGCCAGTCCGACACTGTGTCAATCTACCAATCAATCTATTCTATCTTTTGCTCTATCAAGCAGTTTGTGTTCTTTGCAAAGAACAGTTCAGTAACCCTAACAAACAGAGAGCAGTCACTAAGTTAATTAATTAACTGCAAAATAATAAAAACACTTTAAAATAGCAATGGCTACAGCACACTAATATGAATCAGGAAAATGAGGACTACATTGGATCTTACTACCTATACATTTATCCATCCCTTGAAAAATTGGCACACTTTGGCCAACTTGCTTATACAGTGGCATTGCCCAGCTAACAGATCCTCATTTATAGGGCCAGCTTTAAAAAGGGTGGAGCAAGATGCACTAGCTCAAAGAAGGGTGCTTCTTTCTTGCGCTGCCTTTTCTCTTATGTTCAGTATAATATTAAATCACATGTATCATTCAATCCAGTCAATGGCGTTTATCTATAACATATGTTCATTTGAAAAGATTTTTTTGGAAATATTAATGTGAATAAAGCAATGGAATAAATTAGATTCTAGAAATCAATACCAGTGCATTTTACAATGGATTAATGTGTTATTTCAGCATTTTTTTTCCTTACAGTGTATTGTAAACTACCTGAATGTACATTTTCTGCTAAATGCCTGCTAATATTAAAACCACTAACAGTCAATAAATGACTTCTATAATGTTTCAGTTTGATAGGGTGTTGGCTCTTAGGGCTCTTACTCACGAGAGGTTAAAGCTGCGATCTGTTTTGTAGTGTTCAGCCAAAGGGGAGCGCAGGAATAGACGCAAGCAATTCTTTTCAATAGGGCTATACTCACACAAGCGCATGTAGGCGTCGAACGCAGGAAAAATGCAGCATGTTGCATCTCAACCTGTGTTCAGCGCCTACGTGCGCTTCGGTGAGTATAGCCCTATTGAAAAAAATTGCTTGCGTCTATCCCTGCCCTCCCCTGTGGCTGAACGCTCCAAAACGGAACGCAAGGGAGCGCAGCTTTAACCGCTCGTGAGTAAGAGCCCTTAAGGAATTTGTTTGTTTGGGGCTTTTTGGGTGTAGGACACTCTGTTTAAACATTTACTCATAGGGGTTGTTGAATACACTTTTTAAAATGATGTAGGGAGCAGTATTCTGACAGTCCTTAGCAACCAGGCAGTGGTTTGAATGAGAAACTGGAATATGAATTGGAATGGGGCTGAATATAAAGATTACATCATACAACATGATATACTGACTTTCTTCCTACTTCCATGGTATAGTAGTTATAGCAAGTTGATTGAGGGTGCAGTTCATACAGAATGTTTTTTTGTAGAGTATAAAAACATGACTGGACTGCACAGATCCCTGATACTGACACCAAAAAATATCATATCATAACATTATCTCATTATCTTATTATCTTATTATTATTAAGCTATTTTTAATTTTGCCATAAAAGTATTTGCCTGATGCTTTTACATTACCTTTCTTACTCCCATGTTCCTCTATGAGGGGGCTGCCAGCAGTAGTCTGTTAGCATTAGAAACTCTGACTGGCATGTTGAGAAGGGACAGTCAGGTTGGAAAAACAGTCAGATTTGGGAATTTCAAGTAACAATTATGCACACAAACAGAACTATCAGCGAAAAACGATCAGCATGACCTATAGGTAACTTATAATGTAGATTAATATTTTGGAAAGAAAATGTTTAGTGCCATTACCACTGTGGGATAATCTGCAACACTGATGTGAGCCAGGTCTGGATCCCAAAATCAGAACCAAACTTCTTACATTTAAATAGAAGCAAAAACCACCAACAATCTATATGCTGAGATGGTCCTCATCTGATGGGTCTCCATAGGCCCAATGGAGGGCCAAGATTGGATAAGCCTGATTTGACCCAGAAGATGGGTGGCCAAATCATGCCTAGATTCACTCCTTTGGTGACCTTGCCAAAGAAATGGATCCTTCCTCTCCCAGCAATCTGTGAAACTTGGCTTTTCTCAAGAGAACTCACTGAGAACATTCTGACAAACCAACCATGAATCTTCTGGAGTTCTTACAAAAGGATCTCAAATACATATCTCTGAATAAAATACATTTAGACTCAAAACATTTGGGGTATTTTGAGTAGGCTAATGCTTCCACCCAGTTGTATAATTTGTGAAATGTCATTCTACTGCGCGTGTATGCTATTGAGAAATTGGATATTTTATTCTAATGAGCATATTTATTGTCCAGGGTCCCCAAAGATTATTGCAACAGGCTACTAAACAAACATGCCTAATGCATTTCGGGAGTAAGTCCCTTAAAGGAGAACTAAACCCCTAGGTGCAAAAATCCTTCCCCCGCCTTCCCCTGTGTAGGCCCCCCTCCCTCCAGCCTACCCTCCCCCTGGAAAATGCCCCTAACTTGTTGCTTACCCCTCCTTCTAGGTCCTCTACAGCAGAGTTCAAGGTAGCCATCTTCTCCCAATTGTTTTGTGGAGCAAGCGCAGTAGGAGGCATTTGCCGGTTTGGATCTGATGCACATTTGCCGAAAATCACAAAGTTTCTGAAAAAAGAAATCGGAAACTTCAGGACTTTCGGCCACATGCGCAGTAGATCCATACCAGCAAACGCCTCCTACTGTGCATGAACCCCAATTAGGCACATGCGCAGTAGGAGGCATTTTCCGGTACAGATCTACTGCACATGCACCCAAAAGTCACAAGGTTTCCGCTGATGGATCCAGGAAGAAAAGTGCTTTGGAGAAGATGGCTGTCATGAACTCCACTGGAGAAGACCTAGAAGGAGGGGTAAGTAACAAGTTAGGGGCCGGGGGAGGGGGGGAAGGGATTTTTGCACCTGGGTCTTTAGTTCTCCTTCAATCATAGGCTGACAACATTAAATTGTGGTTTCATTAAATGGACATTATAGCGACCTCTACTAGGCGCTTTGTAAATAGCATACAATAACTTACAATATTAAGTAATATACATAAAATCCAAATTATTACCAATTAAAATTTTGTACTCCTTAAACCAAAAAAAGACTTGTTGATCTTGAGCAGCTGTATCAAAAGTGACCTTAACGGCCAAGTTATACAATGAGAATTATTGAATATTATTGTGCCCTTAACATGAACCTGAAATACAATATATATTTGAAATGCAAAGAAATCGTCCAAGGATAATGTAAAGGAAACCTGAAAATCTATTTATATTTGTAACAAACAAAAATTTTTAATTAATACAAGTAAGCAATGTTATATATTGTATCTAATTTTAGGATCCAAAAGGCCGGACACATCACCTCCCTCTAAGGGGTATCCTGATCAATTATAGTGGAGCCCCACATATAAATAGGAGGTTGCCAATACAGCGACCATACAATGTGTCCTCAGTGGGGGTTGTCAACCATAGACATGAGACCGCTACTACCAACCCTTGTACTGTATAGGTTGGCACAGGAGGCAAAGGATGCCCTCATAGCCGTCTCACTACTCTGGAGGTAAAAACCACCATCAAAATAAAAACAATTGTGTGTTAATATAAAAATTCTAAAATCAATACAGTGACGTAAACAAAATCATCAGTTTACTGTCGTGAATATTTAAGTGTTTCATTGATGGCCTTTAGGTCCAAAAAGTAAGGTATTGAGAAGTATAAGGACTTAAAGTCCATGGAAATCCAAGAAGTATCCAACCACGTTACTCCAGTAATTTTTCCAACAAATGGCCTGAATCACTTACATACAAGTCCATTTGTTAAACCAAAGTTTTAAGGCAAAAATCCACCAAGTCTGAAAGACCTTCATTAGCCAAGCCTATTTTGGTCACAATTGGTCTAGGGTGAGGACAAGGATTTGTGTATCTTAGGGAGGTGGTGGAAAATTTGGACAACCGGAGACCCCCCAAAAAAATACCACACAAAATTAAATTCTTATAATAAATTTGCTCTGCAGATTGTAAGACAAATCTTCAGTGTTCAGAACAACTACTTTCCCTCCTTTGTCTGCCTGCCAAATAGATCTAGCTGTAAAATCCTGATTATCAAAGGATCTTCTGTTGACTCGTGCAGGGTTGGACAGGAGCATTGGGGATCGACCAGGGCAACACAAAAGGCACTTCTGGAAGTCACTGGGGGCCCCTCCCAAATTCTAAACTCTCGTGCCACACGCATCTTTTCTTTAGGAGGCAGCAAGTCTGGGCCATTAGAGGTCCATGAGGGGCCGGTTTTTTCCTGGTGTTCAATCCACTGGCCCAATCCTACCCTGAACACGTGTTTCTAATAGCTTGAAATCATTCTCAACTAGTTCCCGAAATGTATCCACTGAAGAACATCTTAATTGTATGGGGTAAAAAGAAGGATTTTCACTTACCGGAAAATCTTTTTCTAGACAGCTTGGACTGTCAGTGCAGACACCATGGGGTTAAGTATCCACCTCTGGAGGCAGGACAGAAGAAAAATAGAATCTCGACACCGCACCCTTCATATAAGCTTCTATATAAGTTTAGTCTGTCCGCTCAGTTAGGAGAATAGAAAGGATAGCAGAAAGGAGCAAAAAGAGATTCACAACAACAATATTTAAATGTTATCAACTTTTTTACATTTGAACGTTAATAAAGGGTGGGGCTTACTGCACTGACAGTCCAGGCCATCTAGAAAAAGATTTTGCGGTAAGTGAAAATCTTATTTTCTCTAGAACAGCCCTTCCTGTCAGTGCAGACACCATGGGGATGTCCCAAAGCTGTCCCTCATTTCTAGGGCTGGGTTTTATATTTATTGTTGTTTGACCACCGCCTGACGTACTTTCCTACCAAATGCTGCAGGGACTGAATGAAACACATGTAGCATGTAAAATTTTGCAAATGTAGATAGGCATGCCCAAGTGGCTGCCTTACAAATTTGTTCTGGCGTTGGCTAGATTATATAATGCCCAGGACACACTTTGTGCTCTGGTAGAATGTGCATGGACTTTGAAAGGTCTAGGTTTGTGACTAAGGTCATAAGCACAGTTTATAGTCTCTACTAGCCATCTGGCTATGGTGCGATTTGAAGCAGGAGACCCTTTATTTATGCCATAGGTCACCAAAAAAGTATCTGATCTCCTATAATCTTTGGATCAGTCTAGGACTAGGTTGTAACATATTCCTCTTACCATATCTAACTTATGAAGTGCCTTTTCTTTGGCATTAGTAGGCTGAGGACAGAGGGAAGGAAGATTTATTTCTTAATTTATGTGGAAGGCTGAGACCATCTTGGGCTGAAAAGAAGGTATGGTTCTGAAAACTGCCCTGTCCTGGTGCTAGATGAGCCATGGTTCTTTATGAGATAAGGCTGCCATGTCCAATACTCTTTTTGCCGAGGTAATGGCCAAGAGAAATGTAATTTTCCAGGTAAGGAACTTAAGTGCACAGGATGCTAATGGCTCAAAGGGGGGACATGTAGGATCATGGAGAGATCCCATGAAGGTGTTGGATAACGCTACAGGGGCCTGACCTTGCCGACCCCTTGTATAAATTGTATAAGATCTGGTTCCCTTGCCCATTGGTGTTGCAGTAGTAAACAGAGGGCTGATATTTGACCTTTCAGAGTGGCTAAGGAAAAACCTAAATGGAAACCTTGTGTAAGAAACTCGACAATTGTTGACACCAGTTCATAAAGGCTTTCCACATTTTATAATATATTTTAGTTGTAGACTGTTTTCTGGCCTTTAATAATATGTTGGTGGCTTCCTTTGAGAACCCTTTTGAACGCCACAAGTTGGTTTCAATAGCCAGGCCGTTAAATGCAATCTTGTCAAGTTGTCTTGTTTGATTGGGAAAAAAATATTCTATGGATTGACTTAGTTTAGGGGGACAAACATTAACTAGTTAAATCTACTAGTGCATGGCATGTTAGAGACCTCTGGTGGTCAAACCGAGGTAATACAATAGTACATTTTCTCTATGAAGCCATGCTATAAAAAAGTACAAATTTATTGATACATAAAAAATCAATACAAATTACCCCACATGGAGCTTGACACGTTTCGTGCTTCTCAGCACTTAATCATAGGCCATTAGGAGACAGGAATAAACCTACTCCTTATCTACAAACCTCGTCAGCCAATGAGCCTTCCCATAGGTTAAAATCAATTTCAGCTGGTTCAGGCCTCAATCACTGGACTAGTTATTCAAAGATTGGGCCTGCCCACTCTGTTAGGATTGAACTATATATTTTTTTTTTAATATTTAATTTTATTGACTTATTTCGGTACAGTATGAAGTTCAAAAGATGTTATATCAGAAAAATAGCAGTATTTACAACTATATAGATTGTCTCTAGATCTAGTCTGTCCGTGAGAAAATCGGTTTTCTAACACGTCTTTTGCATATATAGTTCCAATTCTACTGTATCGTTATTTTGAACTATATTTTTGATGTTACTTGCTATGTATAAATTGAATATACTATACTATATAGCTTTTGTAATGCACTGTATTATATTTGGATTTTTGTACCCCTTAGTTTTGAAACAACATATCTGAAATGTTTATATAAACAGAATTTTTTGTAACTCAGAGTGGGCAGGATCAATCTTTGGATAACAAGTCCAGTGATTGAGGCCTGAACCTGGTGGTTTTGTTTGTTTGCATTCTCCTGACGAAGATCCCTGTGGGGGATCGAAACGTTGAGGCTAATAAAGATTTTTTCAAAATTCCTGTGAGTGCCGCTACCTTGTCTTGCTGCATATATCTATCTGCCAGACAAGTATTCACACTCCAAGGCTTAATAGGCATTTAAAAGTTAAGGGTGCACAGTTATAGCATGTATACAAAAAAAAAAAATCTTTCAACTGGCACACCCTTTTGTAAAAATTTTTGAGAAAAGGTCCTAATGAGGACTGAAACATTGGATATTAATGCAATAAAGAGAAAATAAATTTTACAAAAGGGTGTGCCAGTTAAAAGAGATATATATATATATATATAATATAGAGAGATGGATAATATAGAAATAGACCCTGGATGTTGAATTTTTCAGTGAAGAGGAGCACCAGCCTATAGGGTATTTCATGAAAACAAGACATTTCGTAGTGATACCAGTTTTCAATTGGAGAATTTCTTTTGATTTTCTCATGGTTCCTTATAACAAGCCTACAGGTAGGCAGATGTGTCACCCAGATATCTGCTGGCATGTAACAAGTTGAGCAATTGAAAGCAAGACAATGACAAATATTAGTATTGAGTAAGAGTTTAATCAATACCAGAATGGTGCCTACATCTCATTCATGTCATGAAACAAATGAAAAAGCAGGTGTGTGTGTATATACTGGAGGAATCCACTTCCTTCAGAATCTTTTAAACTCTCCTTTCAGCACCCACAGCATTCCAAAAACTAGAATCCGGCGCAACATTCTCCATTCAAAGCATAACCATACACGGCATAAAAACAAGTAAAAAGAATTGTGATTGTATGGGTTTTTAAAATAAACCCTAGAGCCCTCATTAACCTAGTCGCTGACCATGAAAATAGCTCATACAATGGTAACTTGGTAGGTAGGACGGTCTTCATATCCTTCTGTGTCTAGGCATCAATCTGGAAGCAATCTGGCCAATTTGCATTGTCTAAGGCTGTCAACAGGAATTCCAAGATAGAAGCTGGCAGCTCAGATTTACACCCAGTAACAGGCTTGTATAGTTTGCTTGATATGTAATGGTCAGTGTCATATGACATTAAAGCCACTTTGTAGTGACAGGAACTGCAGCATATTAGGTGTTCCCCCACCCCAGAACAGATACAGCCTTGCCTTATTTGTAACAGCAACTTGTAACACTGGCCTCTAACTGCACGAGGAGTTAGAAGAAATGACTACAAGCCTCCATCAAAGCCTTATTTGTACTACACATGCCCACCAAGGACTCTATTCAAATAAATAATGTCACCCCCCCCCCAAACCAGGGGCTTCTCTATAATAAATAAAAATATTGCATTTTTTTTTCTTCGGCCTGTTCATGAAGTTGCATTTGGAATGTAAAGTCCTATTAAAATCATGGAGCAGATGTTACATGGCAAGGGCTTGGAGCTCTGTGGGTTTCACCATTTTCTTTGCAGCAATGATTGTGTTCTTCATTAGCATGGCAACAGTCATAGGTCCCACTCCCCCTGGCACTGGAGTGATATAACTTGCTTTCTTTCTTACACCTGAAAGAGAAAATGGTACGTTAGTGACACAGAACCTCATCTACACCTACTGGATGAACAGCAGTAAACAAAGGTTATTTAATGAATACAGGTATGTGGTTGGTTATCTGGAAAGCTTCAAATTACCGTAAGGTCATCTCCAAGACACTTTTAATCAAATAATTCAAATTTAAAACAATAATTAGTTTTTTCTCTGTAATAATAAAACAGCACCCTGTACTTGATCCCAAATAAGCTATAATTAATTCCATATTGAAGGCAAAACAATCCTATTGGGTTTAATTAATGTTTAAATGACTTAAGACTTTAAAGGGCAAGGAAAGGCAAATAAATAAAATCCCATTTTTACTTTCTTTAATGAAAAAGAAATCTATCTCCAATATACTTTAATTTTAAAATGTGTGCCGTTTTTATAAGAAACCTGACTGTATGCAGTGAAATTCTCCCTTCTTTTAGTGCTGTGGATAGGAATTGGCAGACAGTCCCTAACTTCTGGCAGGAAAACAATCCTACTTATGAACAGCAGGGGAAGCCCCTGCTTTACTTACCAGCCATGCAGAACTCAAGCAGCTTTGTTTTTTGATCATTTATGACGATCCCTAAGCAGCACAGACCATACTAAGCATGTGCAGTGCCAGTGTCAGGCAAAGATGTATAACAAAGTTACAAGATGACAGCCCCCTGTGGCCAACTTTGAAAGCATAAATCATTTGTTTGATTAGGCTTGTGGTGCAGTAAGTTCATGTTTATGTTTAGTATACAAAATACACCATTTATACCCTTATTCTATTTTACACTTTCCTTGCCCTTTAAAGATCCAAATTACAGAAAGACCCATTATCCAGAAAACCCCAGGTCCCAAGGATTCTGGATAACAGGTCCCATATCTGTAAATATTTATAAGCACAAATAGTACAAGCAATATTTTAATGATTTAAAAAAAAGGAACCTTTTCCTTTACCTTCAAAATCTACATCTCCAACAAGTTTTGGTTTGCCAGTGACTGGGTCCTGCACGCGGTTAATGCCAACATCAATAACTGCAGCGCCTTCCTTTATCATGTCAGCTGTGATGAGGTTAGGGATGCCTGTGTGGAATGAAACCATACAGCACTTTAAAAACACATCTGTGTATAGAATCTTGTATACAATCTATATTATACTCAGGGAATAAATATCAGATTCGATCCCTGCTTTAAAGCCATGGTTAACAAGATTTAGGGGGTTATCTATTAAAGTCAGAATGTGAAAAAAAAACAAAGTTTACGTGATTTATTATACCCTGGTGCTGCAAAAAGCCTGAATCCGAAATCCGCCATTTCAGACCTGTAGAGGTCCTGTCTAAGCCAATGGGAGAGGCACCTATCTCAAATTGAAGCCTTCAGGGGGTTTAAATGGGCAAACTGTTACTTAATTTTAACAAAAGCTTTAGATTAGTACAGATATCCTGCTTGCCATTATGTTTAGCAGTGAAATGCTTGGGGTATCTGACTATTCCCTACCCTTGAATATATTCAGGATTCTCTTTGGAGGAAATCATCCCACTTGCACATATGTTTTTACTTCTCTCTTCTTCGTTCTTTCTCTATTTGACCTCCTTCTGTCATAGCACTTTACCTTTCTGATACAAGCCCACATTAAAGGGATACTGTCATGGGAAAACATGTTTTTTTCAAAACGCATCAGTTAATAGTGCTGCTCCATTAGACTTCTGCACTGAAATCCATTTCTGAGCAAACAGATTTTTTTATATTCAGTTTTGAAATCTGACATGGGGCTAGACATTTTGTCAATTTCCAAGCTGCCCCTGGTCATGTGACTTGTGCCAGCACTTTAGGAGGAAATTGCTTTCTGGCAGGCTGTTGTTTTTCCTTCTCAATGTAACTGAATACTACGCAGTGGGACATGGGTTTTACTATTGAGTGCTGTTCTTAGATCTACCAAGCAGCTGTTATCTGGTTACCTTCCCATTGTTCTGTTGGGGGGGGAAGGGAGGGGGTGATACTCTAACTTGCAGTACAGCAGTAAAGAGTGATTGAAGTATATCAGAACACAAGTCACATGACTTGGGGCAGCTGGGAAATTGATAATATGTCTAGCCCCATGTCAGATTTCAAAATGAAATATAAAAAAATCTGTTTGCTCTTTTTAGAAATGGATTTCAGTGCAGAATTCTTCTGGAACAGCACTATTAACTGATACATTTTGAAAAAGAAAAATTTCCCATGACAGAATCTCTTTAATGAGCTTTTGTCAAAATGTTTGATTCAACTCAGCTATGTCTAAAGGAGAAGATGTGTGAATCCTTAACTCCAGAATCTAGCTCACCTGCAGCTGCAACAACAATATCAGCAAGTTTGGTGTGCATCTTCAGCTGTTCCTTAGGAGTGTAGCGGTGAGAGATGGTCACTGTTGCATCGCCTGTAACATAAGCACACATGCACCACTGTCAGAATAAAGAATATATATTTAAGGGGTTGTTCACCTTCAAACTAGTTATTTTCAGATAGATCGCCAGAAATAACTTTTTCCAATTACTTTCTATTTGTGATAATTTTTCTAAGAGACATTTCAGTTTCCATTTCACCATAAAAATTTGCAACTTCGAGATCTGTCAGTGGGCACTGTGGCATAAGGGAACTAAGTGCTATACAGTTGTGTTTAGGGTGTGCTTAGATTGCATGCTCTACGACACTCACCTCCAGGACGCTCATGCCGTCCATCTGTGTGCAGCAGCATTGCAATGGGCATCCCAACGTTTTTAGATCTTCCAGCTACTACCACGTTCTTACCAAGAGTGGGAATTCCTGGGAGGATAGAGTTTTTATATGGCTTTTTTTTTTTACAAAAACATAAAAACCTAAAAATGCATAAGAGATGCTCTAGTCAAGTAATCAGAATGCTGGTATGGGTATTGTATTTGAAAGCATGCTGGAAATAATGTAAACCTGACTGGAAATTTTGATATAGCAAGTCAGAGACCTTATAAAGGCTCAAGGACAAAATCATGTTTAAAAATAATAAATGCATAAAAATAAAAATATATAGAATACATGTAGGAAGTTATATTCTCTGATTAAGGCCAGGCACATGAGTTATAATCTGCAATAGGCTTTATAGACCAGACGGGCTACTGGCTTTTTTTCTAGTTTGCTTTTTTAACTTGGATAGTTCTCTTTGTAAAACAATCACACATTTATTGCAATGACAGTAATATTATATTCAGAAATGTACCTAATACCTGACAATTAATCTCTATTCTACTCAGCCCAACAGATTATCAGAGGAAAGAGAAAGCCACAAGAAGAAAGCTTTCTATCTCCTTTACCTGTTCTTTTAATGATCTCCCACACTCCCCAAGGGGTGGCCGGTAGCATGGAGTACTGGTCCAGGCACATTCTGCCCACGTTCACCACATGGAAACCATCAACATCTTTGTCTGGAGTAACAGCGTTGCAGATATTCCTCTCATCTAAGTGTTCTATAAAAACGAGAAATAATAAAATTATGTCCTTTTGGGCAACAGGTGATCACAGACCATCATTTGTGCCCGAGAGACCCTGTACTCAAGTTATTGATCAATAAAACCAAGGAAATTACTCTACAAATGTGTGATGAGAATTTCACCATTAGATGGCATTTTGGATCAGGCTTCCTCCTTAAAGCTAAAATAACTACTCAAAAGCACATTATCTTCATTAAAAGATGAATCTCCAGAATAAACAGTTCCTAACCGTAGAGCTTTAGTTTAATGTCACATAGGATGTTTTTTCTGCAAAGGAAGAGATTTCATGCAGCTGACAAAAGATCCCATGTGACAGATCCCTAAAACTCCAAACAACTGAATGCAACTGGAAGTTCTTAATTGTTTTTTTATTCTTTTGTGGAGGATTTAGCATTTGGCCATAGGTGAATATAAAATACTTGGATTGCAGAAGGCATTTTTGTGCAGTTATATGGATTAATTTGTTTTACTTCCAGTAATTCCCACTTTTTGCAAATAAAAGGAGTTTTTGGACACCTGAGCAGAAATCGTTTTCACATGGATGGCATGTGACATTTTAGCCACATGACTAGGCATTCCCCATAACTGAATGCTACAATCAGTGGTGGGATTCAACATAATCTCAAGCCCAACCCTGAATGTAGTGCATCTTTAATTATGAGACCTTTATAAAACCCATGAATACAATCCCACATGGCAGACTGAATTCTTTAAAGGAATTTTTCAGCAGCTCTCTTGCTTTCCACTGACTGGTTAACCTGGTGACAAACCAGTAACTTGAGGGGGTGGGGCACATGGGTCATAACTGTTGCATTTGAATCTGAGCTGAATGCTGAGATCAGTTGCAAACTCACCGAACAGTTCTGTCCCATGTGGCCCCCCTTCAACTCGCCGACTAATTCAGATTTAGAGAGCTGAAAAGCGGGAAGTTGTGTTGTATTCTGTTATGTTAGACATCCAGTCACTCCAGCCTTTATACATTACATTTGTGGCTAACTAAATTAGAAACATGTTTTTATTTTGCACAGCCTATCTATTTATCCAGTTTTACACTGAATGGTTCCTTTAAACTCATTGTTCACTATGCACCCCATGAAGTGCCATGTTAAATCAACTTTTTTGTTTTAGGCTTTTCATGCTTAACAGCAGTAGATTCTAGCCTTAGACTGAGAAATTGGATGAATCACAATGGACTGTGCCTGCAACACCCTCTATTTGCAAGTGGTTTATTATATTACATGCCTTACCTGGGAGAGGCAGCTGCACAAGGAGCCCATCGACATGATCGTCGTCATTAAGCTTGTTGATGAGGTCCAAGAGCTCCTCTTCTGTGATGGATGTTGGCTTGAGTATGGTTTCACTGCTGATGCCTGAAATAGAGCAAGGGTAAAGACCACATATACAATTAATGTAATGGCTTATAACAAAAACAACATTTTGCACACTGCAACATTGTCAATATTAACAACCCCCTACTACTGTGATGGATATAGCACAGACATTGTTTAGCAATTTCCAAAGCGTATAGTCAGCCAATTGGCAAATTTACATGGCCCCATGCGAAGAATTTACTGGCCTGAAGGTTACAGAATTGCACTGGCCTCGAAACGTGAATGATCACGTGGTGATCAAACTGAATAAAAAGATCTTACAGTGTATGGCCAGCTTGTTATCCGATAAAGAAAAATTTAACCCGTAGATAGGGTTGCCACCTTTTCTTGAAAAATATACCGGCCTTCCTATATTATTTATCCTATTTTCCTATTAATAACATTGGGATCAGCCATCAAAAATACCGGCCAGGCTGGTAAAATACCGGCCATGTGGCGACCCTACCCGTAGAGCACAGTGAGTTTCAAAGCATCATTGTGTGTTTATTGCAGAAGTATCTTACACAACATGTTTCGGCCTTCCTCAGGTGCATGCAAGTGTGATATAAACAAGCTAACATATAAACCCTACACCCCACCAGCTTGTCATCAGATCTGAATTTGCTTTATTAGCACAAGACGGTGACGTAATCCCTAAAGTGTACAGAGTTTAAGACACTTAAAGGAGGTTTATAAATGACACATTAATAAGTCATAGGAAAAAAGGTGTGGAAGGTACTGACTCACCCACATCTGCAGCAGCTTTTGTCTTGTTCAACACGTAGGAATGGCTTGCAGGGTCGTCTCCAACAAGAATGACACTGAGGTGTGGCCTCTTGTTGCCGGCTGCCACCCACTGTTCCACATCGTGCCGTGCCTCTTGCCGGATTTGCCTTGCCAGCTTTCTGCCAGAAATGACGACAGCCTCATTCCTGCACCAAAAACAGTCTCAGCATTAGTACAGTACAATTCAAAGAAAACTAGCAGATTGTCTGAGCAATAACATGCAGACATCCTTCTGTTTTAGGCAGTAAATAAAACCATGAACTGGCTGTTTGTGAATGAAGTGAATAAGAGGGGATGACTTGCATGGCACAAATTAACCTAAAATTGAGCATTAAGGGTGTAACAGAAATGGAAGCAGGCCCAGATCTGAATACTAGCATATGCCAGAGCGGCTGCTGTAACATGCCATAGACGGTCACTGTGGAGTGGGCTGGTAAGGGACTGGTTGGGCCTCTTTGTACTTGAAATGACAAGGCCTATTTTGACTCCCAGTCCAGACCTGAATGGAATTTACTCTGTGCTGGTGAGTATTTCAGCTAAAAGAAGCACCAGCACAGTCAAAGCAGGATTATATTTTGAACAAGGAGCCTAACAAACTAGCTCCTTGTCCTTTAAAACAGCAAAAAACGCTAAGGCACATACATTCCTTGCATCAGTAGAGGTTTATAATACAGCAGTACTTGTTCTATGTGCCTTTTAACACTATGGCATACAGCTTTAAAAGGACCAAACAAGCTTGTTGCATGGACCGATTTCAGCAACACAATACATACAGATCAAAGAAAGAAAAAAAGCCTTCTCAGCAATGGAAGCTTAGGGTTTTTCGAAATCACAGTGTGAGCACAAAAATCCAGCGTGCGACCCAGACATACATATATTTACAGCACATCTGTGACCTACAAATATAGCTTGCAGATGGCAGATCCATGTAAAACAGTTTCCCACTAGGGATGAGAATGTGCACCCAAGAGACAGGCTAATTATAGAGAAGGTTAGCAAGGCCACTGCTACTTCTATTACTGAACTTAAAGGAACCTTTTAAATAAAATCACTGCATCTGAAAACCCCATCTGCTAAGTTCTCTCTCTCTGTATGTCCCCATGTCATTACTGTTAGCCTATAAGACTGTTAGGCAAGTCCAATTTATCCCACCACCCAGGAGTCTCAAAGAAGCAGCTTCCCCTGCATATCTGAGGGTCAGGGCACATGGGCAGACTCGGGGAGATTAGTCGCCCCAGAAACAAATTTCTTCAGGGCAACAATCTCTTCCTTCCCGCAGGCTTGAATGTGAAATTACTAGTGGTATAGCACTCACGGCGAAACGGAGTAACTTTGGAAAACTGAGCACCGGTTTCATTCAAGCCGGCAGGAAGGTCGTTCAAGGAGACGGTCGCCCCGAAGAAGAGGCGATCAATCACCAGGCGACTAAACCCCCCCGAATCTGCCCATTGAATTTTTTCAGATTGTTCACCAGAAATAAAGACTTGTTTCAATCTCATTATTATTTATTTATTTATTTTTTTTTTTAATCTACGATTTTTCCAAAATCTAAGTTTAAAGTTACTGTTTCTGGGAGTTCAGTCAGCAGCTCAGTAATTTAGGTGCAACATATAAACCGTTATAATTTTGCAATACTTATGGGGTTATTCATCAACGCTCAAGTTTGGGAGGTTTTTTTTCAACCTCAAATAAACAACCAGAATGTTTGAAAAAAAACTTGATTGGGGTAAAAACTTGAATTGATCAAGTTATAGGCAAAAAACCTTAAACTGAGTTTTTTACTACAAACCACCGTAAAAAAAAAAATCTTCAAATGGTTCAAGGGACCTCTGACACTGGTTTTAGTTGGAGTATTCGGGCTTTTTAACAGAATAATAAATCTCAAAAAGTTTGCTTTTATCACAAAAGAATTCAACGCATGTCATCTGTCATGTACAAACATGTCATGTACTTGTCAATCTGTATGTCGATTTTCAAAATTCCATCCATATCTACCACTCGGCCGAAGAATCTGTAAGTGAAACATCGATTGGCTGAAGCCTAATGAGCGACAAGCAGCTTGTGATATGGCTGCTCCTGACATCTCGGGTCTCGGACTAAATACATACATTCAAAACATCCCATTTATATTTAGTAGCAGAGCAACATGAGGTTTACCAGGCAGCTAGGATAGGGTAAACATATGCAGGGATGTAGAGAGTTACAGCAGTGGAGAACTAGAATTTTCAGTGAGAAGCTTAAAACATGTCCAGGGAGAGATATACATGGGCAATTTCCCTAGGAGATTTTACCATTAAACTCTAACGAGCGTAGCTGGCATATATGGCCACATGACAGTTCTCTCACAGAGCTCTGCAATGGGTGGCTCTTGCTCTAGACCACAAATTGTTTTATACATCTGCATCTTAATCTTGTTGTGGACTCTATAGCAGAACATCATTCCCAAATTTTAGAGCTGTCTGGAAACCGGATAAAGGGATACAAATTCCTCCTTGTGTGCGTAGGGACACGGTTTAGAAACCTGCATCATAGTGTAGGACAAGTTGACAAATTGTCGCCCTGCACCCAACCCTTACCCTCCACTGTGCACCCGCAACCAACTAGCCCACTGCTCCGAGTGCCCTTATATACCTGCACCCAACCTGCCCCGTCGCCATGAAGGGGGCAGGATGGACTGGCACTCGTCTATGAATAGATCTGACCAGAACTGGAAGCAGCGCATACTTAGGTTGCGGGAGGGACAGGCAGCAGTAAGAACTTGGACTGAATTCACTGTGAGTTTCTGCCTGAACCCAACCGAGCCGTGAGTATAGGGCCATTCCATAAATCACTACTGCATCAGGCTGGGTGCCCACAGAGTACATGCAAAGCGGTCATGCTTTTGATAAAAGAAAACCCAATCCACTAAACATGCAGGCGGTCAACAGGTACCCAGGTAAAGCACAACCTCAAATCCCCGAAGAGAAAAAGGGTGACCTTTTTCTAGGGATGCACTAATTCCACTATTTCCAGATTTGCCAAATCCTTCGTGAAAGATTTGAGGATACCGAACAAATCAAGGTAAGGAAGGAAGTAGATAAGTGCGGTTAAAAATGTTTTTACTTCCTAGTTTGTGTGACGAAAAGTCAGATTCGTTTTGGCCAGACACATGGATTCTGCCTAATCCTTTGGAAAAAGGCCAAATACCGAACTGAATCATGGATTCAGTGCATCCCTACTTTTTTCCCCCTAACATGGTTGGTAAGGCACTCTACCATTCCAATATTCTTGAGCATCTTACTACAGAGTCTTCTGTGAGAGAAAGGTCACACCTCATAAAAGCCTCTAAACTGCCCATAACTAATGGCGGCCATACACAGAGATCGCCAGACGAGCGGATCTCTCCCCGATATGCCCACCTTGAGGTGGGTGATATCGGCTGATCCAATCATGGGCCCTAGGGCCCAACGATCGGATCATAACCGAGGCCATATGGGCGGTCGGATCGTGGGACCACATCAATGAACAGATGCGGCCATGATCCAATGGGATTTTTAGTCCCGCCCGATCGACATCTGGCCAACTTTCGGCCAGATATCGATCCGTAAAGCACGTCAGAGGGCCGACTTGGTCTGTCTGCAGCTTTTATCGGTCCGTGTATGGCCACCATTACACTAACAGAACCCCCCCCCCCTTCCATGATTACATGGGTTTCTCCAGCCCACAATCATCTTTACTGGATTCCAATGATTGGCTTCAGATATCACAACCTTCTTTACTGGATTCCGATGACTGGCTTCAGATACTGCAACCTTCTTTACTGGATTCCAATGATTGGCTTCAGATATCACAACCTTCTTTACTGGATTCTGATGATTGTCTTCAAATATCACAACCTTCTTTACTGGACTCTGATTGGCTTCAGATATCAAAAACTAAACCTTTACCGGTTTCAATTACAACGCCATGGAAGAGAACAAGAACCGGAGACAATTACGGGATTAATCATTAGCTCAGAAAGAGTCACCTATTCTATGAACAGACTGTAAACTACAGTTTTCTTCCCACAACACCAGCTGTGCAAATAGACCTTTACAACTGGTACTGCTATCAAAGAAGCCATACGATACACCGGTGGATACGGTTTGAAAGGGATGCCATATAAGTGGCCTCCCCCTTTTTTTGGGGGGCTGACAGTCAATCAGATCCTCATCTGCCCATGCCCCCAACAATGGCACTAATGGCGTATCAGCATTTGATTTTCCAAATTGTCCAATCAACACCACCGACATCCATGGTACAAAGCTACAAATAATGTGCCTAAAAAAGTAGTTGTAAAGCCTTGTGTAAGCTTACAATCTAATTGTCTTCCTCGCACCACAGTCTGGTTTTAAACTGCTGTAAATCCTCACTGTAAAAAGGCAGGCATGTCTCTCCAGATTGTAAGCTCTTTTGGGCAGGGAACCCTTTACCTCTTCCTCTGGTCATTTGTTTTTGTATGAAATCTGTATGTTCAGTGTACTTGGAATATGTTGGAGCTTTATAATGACATGTTAATACTAACTGTACCCTAACTGTCAAATAATCTGTATTTACAGAACACAAGTGTAGATGACTAAAAAATTACCCTACCATCACCAACAAATGACCCCAATAAAATATAGTCTTTATTTTCCACATGAGAGGCATGTTGCCTCTTACCAATATACCTTATACTTACAGCCTACATTTACACATTCAGCTTCCCCTATGTTACTATAATTCATTAGTAATGTCTCACATGTGGTGGTCTGTAACCATTACTAGTTGCCGGCTGATGAAGGAACATTACACAGTGTGTGTCGGTAGAGCGAAGTGGTTGACTGCTACTGAGCCACATCCTGCGCACCACTACATAGAGACTGGCTGAATATACAGATCTTCCACTGGTTTCTGTATTTAAAGTTAGTCTGTGACGCTCTCCACAGTGGAAAGAATAAAACTAGTTATTTCCATATGTGATAAAGTTTATGTCATTTCTACAATAAACCGTGAACATATTACGTTCCTAACCTTCCAGCACGCCACCAGTTTTTGTATCCGCCCCATCCTCTTTTTCCATCTCCTCAGTGGTTTAACCCTCCAGTACTGATTCTAGGACCCCCCCCCCCCCCCCCCCCCCCACACACACAAAAATAAATCCAGGCAGTTATAACCCAAATTAAACGACTATGGTTACCCACTTCTAATTCCATCATTGCTATTTCCTCCTCCCCAGCTGCTCCTGTGCCTCCAGAACTAATTAACAGTAATAAAATTCTGCCACAGCAAGGAGGGAATCATATACATCGCAGCGTATGCACCTTTAACGATAGATACACAAACAGTTCTTACACATACGTAGGCATTTTTACCTGCACTACATTTTGTTCCGTTCAGCCGCAGGAGTAGATGCACTCAATTCTTTTAAAAGGGGCAAAGACGCATGTAGGTGCCAAACGCAGGTTGAAATGCAACGTGCTGCATTTTACCTGCACTTACACGCATCTGTGTGGGTACAGCCCCCTTCAAAACAATTGAGTGCGTCTACTCCTGCGCTCCCCTGCGGCTGAACGGAACAAAACGGAATGCAGGGGAGCGCAGGTAAAAACGCCCATGCGTAAGAGCCCTAAGTGTGTGTGGACACGAAGGGCTCTTGCAGGTGAGCGTTTTTACCTGCTTTCCAGTTTCATGCATTCAGCCGCAGGGAAGCGCAGGAGTAGACATCTTTTCAATGTGGCTGTACTCACACAGATGCAAATTAGGGTTCGGATACGGTTCGGCCAAATCTTTCGGAAAGGATTCGGGGGTTTGGCCGAATCTAAAATAGTGGATTTGTTGCATTCCTTGTAAAAAACGCTTGCCATGATTGTAAATATTTAACTAGGGTTTTGTGCACATGCCAATTGTAAATATTTATCTAGAGTTTGCTGCAGGGTAATTGCAAATATTTATCTAGAGTTTGCTGCACATGCCAATTGTAAATATTTATCTAGAGTTTGCTGCAGAGTAATTGTGAATATTAATTATCTAGATATATCATTGTATATAGATATATTATATTATCTAGAGTTTGCTGCACATGCCAACTGTAAATATTTATCTAGAGTTTGCTGCAGAGTAATTGTGAATATTAATTATCTAGATATATCATTGTATATAGATATATTATATGATCTAGAGTTTGCTGCACATGCCAATTGTAAATATTTATCTAGAGTTTGCTGCAGAGTAATTGTGAATATTAATTATCTAGATATATCATTGTATATAGATATATTATATGATCTAGAGTTTGCTGCACATGCCAATTGTAAATATTTATCTAGAGTTTGCTGCAGAGTAATTGTGAATATTAATTATCTAGATATATCATTGTATATAGATATATTATATGATCTAGAGTTTGCTGCACATGCCAATTGTAAATATTTACCTAGAGTTTGCTGCAGAGTAATTGTGAATATTAATTATCTAGATACATCATTGTATATAGATATATTATCTAGAGTTTGCTGCACATGCCAATTGTAAATATTTACCTAGAGTTTGCTGCAGAGTAATTGTGAATATTAATTATCTAGATAGATCATTGTATATAGATATATTATATGATTTAGAGTTTGCTGCACATGCCAATTGTAAATATTTACCTAGAGCTTGCTGCAGAGTAATTGTAAATAATATTTATCTAGGGTTTTTCTCCACATGGACAATTTTCATAAAAAAACAAAAAAAAAAACCAAAAACGAATCATGGCTACAATGTTCTATAACTGTGCAGGTGCCAGTGTGCTCTCTGGAGAAGCTAAAAAATAATTCTGCCTGGCTCTGATGAATATGAAGTATACATGCTACAGGCTGGGGAGAACATGAAGTGATTAGATCTATAAATACATATGTAATGGAGCCGGTGAGCTTCCCCTTTAAAGTGGGAGGGGCAAGAGAGAACTGGGGGAGGGAAGGCAAAGGCAGCGCAACCAGCGAAAGGGATTTCATCAGCCAGGCTAGACTTCCTGTCCCTGGCGCTACATACATCTCCCATGACTACAAGCATCCTACCATACTACAGCTATAGGATTAGCTCATGCCGCTATACGTCACGTGTACACAACACTAACAGCACAGAGGACATCCACCAACTTACACAAGTCACCCTATAAGGTCATCGCTATAGCTCCTTCTACATTAAAACTGCCGCAGCCCGCAGAGGACGCTGGGAATTCTAGTTAAAGTAACCAGAACTCCCGCAGATTCTGTGATGCGGTTCTAGCAGGCAGTCCCTTGCTCCAATAACCCCCCGCCCCCCCCCCCGTACAATGACAGATGTAATACACCCGTTTAATAACCAACAACGAGACTAGGGAGTATTCAATCGACTTGGGAGAATTAGGGAGTAAGCACTACTGCTGCTGCCATTGTTGGTTTGGCGGGCAGAACTAATCTATAGTCTAGATGGGGGTCCTGTCATGGGTAGGGCAAGCCTAAATAAATCAAGGGCACTAGCAGTGGCTCGTACTTACCTGCACGGGGTACAGTGGATCGCCCGAACCTGGGCTCTCACAGCGCAGCACAGAATTCGGAGAGATGTAATGGTTGCCATGGTGCCAGCAAGAGAGCTACCGGGATATGCTACAACTTAGCCTTAAAAGGGGCAACACGCCGGAGAGCGGTCATTATATAGACTCGCTGACGTCACCGAATTTTCGCGAGTGACACACCCTCTGTTGCTAAGCGCCTTTTGCCCGCTATGTTGAGGAGGCTGTGATTAAGCAGATTGGCTTTGTCATTGGTTGCGTAGGCTAAAGGGGCGGGCCCCAAATTGGGTCGCCAGCTAGTTCCCCTTTTTAAAGATTAGCCGCTTGCCTGCTTTTCTTCATTTGGAGGCCGTAAATTGTCCTGTATGCGTGTCACCCAGGCAGGCTGCCATTTAAAGGAGTTGTTCACCTTTGATATAAGTTTTAGCTTGAGGTAGAGAGTGATTTTCTGAGACATTTTGCTGTTGGGTTTCATGTTTTATTGTCTGTAGGTTATTTAGCTTTGTATTCAGCAGCTCTTCAGCTAGCATTTTAGGGTAGACGGGAAGATTTGGGGAGATTCGTCGCCTGGCGACTAATAGCCTGGTGATTGGTGAATAATCTCCCCGAACCGCTTCCCCGTGTTTTCCAGCTGCTTAATGAATAATCGCCTGCACCTATTCACACGCGTGACGCGGCACTGCGCTTCATCTGGAAGGCAGGGGGAAGCACTTCGGGGAGATTAGTCGCACCAAAGAAGAGGCGATTAGTTGTCCAGGCGACAAATCTTCCCGTCTGGCTTTACCCTAAAGGAGAAGGAAACCCTGGTAGCCCCCTTCCCCCCGGGCAAATGCCCCTAACTTGTTACTTACCCGTCCTTCTAGGTCCTCTTCAGCGGAGTTCACAACGCCATCTTGTCACAAGCAGTCTTCTTCCTGTAGTGAGCGGCACCATCTGGAGCATGCGCAGTAGGAGGCATTTGCCGCTTCCTGATCTACTGCGCATGAAAACCAACTGAAAAGTTGTTTAATATTGGCCATTCTATAACATGCTAAAAGTTACCTTAAAGGTGTACCAGCCCTTTAACAAAATAAATATATATCTAAATATAATATAACCGGAATGCTTTTGTTTAGAACCAGAATAAGGGGGCAACGGAAAAAAAATTTCAATATGTATGGGAATTGGTGTGAACTAAAAAAGTAAATGAGTCCGAAAACACACAGATAAGACCGTAACTCACGCACCACACACACATGCTCATCTTTAGCTCCTCATCTGACCACTTTTATTATTTACATTTTTAGTTCATGGCAATAACAAAACATATTCCAGTTATTTTTTGGTATTTCTGAGTTTTGGTTGCTGTTAAACAAGAGTATTCCAGTCAGTGCTGCCAAATGGCTTGTATATGTTCTGGTTTGGCTTGTATATAATATGAATAGTGCTGAGGTTAATAAAAAAGGTAACTGAAAGTCTTCATAAACCAGTATTTAAGGGAGAATTAAACCCCCTTTGCGAATAAAAACTCATACCCTCCATAGTAGAGTCCTGCAGCGGGTCGGGTATCGCTAGCGTAAGTGCGCTTTGCATGGCGAAGTAGCACTAGCGCAACTATGCTACAGTTCGCCGACCTGAGCGTAACTTCGCACTTTAGTTAATTTGTGTAGTGCTGGCGAAAATTAGCCTGGCGAAGTGCGGCGAACGCTAGAGAAGCCAACGCTAGCGAATTTTCAGATCTTAGTGAATTTCCCCCTATGACTATTGTCTGTATGTATTACTAAAGCCAGAGCTGTTGAAGGGTGTCACAGGAAAATATGTGCCCCCCACCCACCTTTAAAATTTGCATGACTAACCTAAGACACACCACTCAGATATGGTTTGTCCTCCCACCTGATACCTGAGCACCTGACAAACACCACTGGGTGTTGGGAAGTTATTAGTGGGGGGTCCGGTTACTAACACAAGTGTCATATTTGCAGTTGACAGTCAGAAATATTTAACTTAAACATATCTGTCACTGGAAATATAGATATAGGTATGGGATCTGTTATCCAGAATGCTCGGGACCTGGGCTCTTCCAGATAACGGATCTTTCCATAACTTTAATCTTCTTACCTTAAGTCTACTAGAAAAAACATTAAATAAATCCAATAGGCTATTTGACTCCAGTAAGAATTAATTATATCTTAATTTGGTTTTATTATTATTATTATAACGGAGTCTATGGGAGACAGCCATTCCATAATTTGGAGTAGTCCTTATGGTCCAGAGTGGGGGCCTGGGGCAATCCAGGTTCTGGATATGGGCCCAGTCTGACCCTGCGTGTGTAGACTGGATGGAACAGTCCAGCAGCAAAGTTCCACTGTTGACGTTGGTAACTATATAAATGTTTGCGTTTTCCTAGCCTTACTGTGCTAGTGATAAGCGGGTGTAGGTTCTACGGAAAAAGTTTAGATAAAGGTCTTGTATTTGACTTTGTTTTTCTCCCCAGGCTGGAGAAGGTAGTTTTCCTTAGCACTAGTGCAACCTATTCTTGTTTAGTCAGTAATCATCCAACAAGTTAGCAGTGTGCAGTTTGTGCCATTGTTTTACTACAATTCAGTGATTTCCATTTGAAGTGGATGATCATCAATCTAGTGTGGGCACTATAATAAATGTCATATCCCCATGTGTGGCGAGCCAGATGGAAAATCAGGTTAGTGATTAGTCATCATGATGCAGCACCTTCTTCCAGGTGTTTAGTATGCGCTGATAGACACAACATCCTCCTGTTATTGTTGGCTCTGCTTCTCTCAGACTGTAGTTTTTCTGCTGGCGGAGAGATGTGGATCTGCTTCCTTCTCCATTTCTATGTATTTGCACTGAAAAGTACAACTTCTGTCTGAGTGCAGGTACACGGAGCAGAGGTCGGGCTGAAAATGCCTGCTTTTGCATTTTTCAGGCCAGTCTCTGCTCCCTGTTTCTGCACTCAGTCGGTAGAAGTACTTTTACATGCAGATGCAGAAGGGAGCTTCTCTCTGTCTGAATTAAAAATCCAGGCTATATACACAATAAATTACCAGTCCGGCCAGGGCGAGGGCTGGTGTTAAACCTTTATGCCCCTGCCTTGCATATGATGCCCCCAATCCCTTCCCATGTCAACATTTTTACAACCCTTCCTACTCACCTTGTTGCTGTCTGCTTATGTCACAGTCCCACCTCTTTACATCATAGATCCACTCATTTTATGTCAAGACTCTGCTCCTCACATTCCCACCCACTGTTTATGTAATTGGTTTGAATTAGGATTGCCACCTTTTTTGGAAAAAAATACTGGCCTTCCTATTTTTTTCAGTTTTTTCCCTATTAAAGGGCAACTAAAGTCTAAAATAGAGAAATTATGTATTTTGTATACTATATATATATAAACATGAACTTACTGCACCAGAAGCATAATAAGACAAATGATTTATGCTTTCAAACTTGGCACAGGGGGCTGTCATCTTGTAACTTTGTTATACATCTCTGCAATATCAAGACTAGCACATGCTCAGTGTGGTCTGGGCTTCAGTTGGGAGCGTTAAGCTTAGGGATTATCATAAATGATCAAAACAGCAGAAGTCAAATAATATCTGCCATAGAAGCCAATACAGCAACACTGATTAATAATCAGAATATACAGACTGCACCCAGTCTGTGGATACAAATCTCTACACGGTCACTGCCTGTTTTACAGGGAAACAGACAAAGCTGCTGGAGTTCTGGGAAGTAAGGTAGGGGGGGCTCCCCCCACTGTTTGAAACTATGAGTGTTTCCCTGCATAGCAGTTGGGGACCGTCTGACAATTCCTATCCTCAGCAGTAGATGAAGGGAGAATTTCACTATATACAGTCAGGTTTATTATAAAAATGGTAGACTTTTTTAATTGAGTATATTGGAGATATACCGGGCCGGCAAAATACTGGCCAGGTGGCAACCCTAGTTAGAATGGACCAGGAGAAAAGTTAACAATCCTAGTTCCTGGCATAATAGCCACATGTATGATCCATGGAGGCTGTTTATGGTGTGATTCAAACCTAAACATAGTTTTTTGTGATAGCCCCCCCACTCACAGAAACACAACAGCAGTGGGAGTGTTAAGTAATGCAAGGTGGTGTCAGAAACATTTTATATAATGGCTGTTTCATGCAAGTGCCACATTGTGACATTTTTGGAACAGTAATATAAATTTTGGTCATGGAGAGAGCCATGCAATTTTCTTAACAACGAGGTTCTAAAGAGATGATACATGTTTCAACGATGTCTCATTGTGTGGTTCTCAATGACAGGCCTATTTCCAATGTGGCTCACAACGATAAATTTACTTGGATGAGTATGGAGCTTGCACAGAACCAGGCCTGGATTCAGAGGAGAGATGCACCAATGAGGCAAAATGAAAAACTCCAAGCAGCACCTAGCAGGCTACAAGGGGCAGCAAAATGTCACGTCTGGTACTATTTCTAGTACAGAAGAGCACAGTTGTGATACTGCCCCCTGGAACCCTGCCGTGAAGGAAAGTTAAGTGCTGGGGGAGAGGAGGGGGCAGCATTGTAGGAGCCGTTCATGTATCAGAAACGCTGCAGACCTGGACTCGGTTTCAAAACAGGCCTTAGCATTTTAAAAATACAAAGACCCAAATAGCCCCCACCAGCCCCTTAAACAGTTACTGATTGTGGCATTTTACAGCAGCCCCTCTGGTATTTGCCAGACTCCACTGACTGCTAGTCCGGACGTGCATGCGCAAAACTAAGCAGTGCAACACTTCATTCACTGTAATGGTCTGGAACTCCCCTGTCCACACCCATCCCAGCAAATTAAAGAGTCCATTCTTCTGTTTGTACAGGACTCCAGCCCTGGTTGTAAAGCAAGCACCTCTGCCATTTGTGTGATAGTTTTCCCTCTCCTCACATGAAAAAGGTACTGAAAATTAAAAGACACACTGAAATACATAGAAGCTCTGGACAGATCTGCCACATTCAGCCTTCAGCTCGAACTAGCAAATGCTTTTAGGAATGTGCTGGGATTTTGACTGTACTGGACAGGGAGTTGTAGTTCTGAATTGCAATAGGTAGCATACTGCTGCCAATAAGACTGAGCAAGAATCGGTGTATTATAGAATGTCTAATTTGCAAGTTAAATGCACTGTGCAAAGTAAAAGGCCACAATGTGCAGGCCCCTGGGTGGGGTTGCCACCTGGCTGGTATTTCACCGGCCTGGCCAGTATGAATGGTTGATCCCAATGCTATTAATAGGGAAAAATGATAAATATAAAGGAAGGCCAGTATTTTTTTCCAGACAAGGTGGTAACCCTAACCCTGGGCTTCAGAGGGGTTACTTGCCTTTCCCTGGATTATCTAGTAGTTAGGCAGGTTACCTTTCCCTGGATTATCTAGTAGTTAGGCAGGTTATATACACTATAGGCATAACAGGTTAAACTTGATGGCCTTTTTACAACCTAGCTTACTATGTTACTCAGTTACACAAGTTTTAAGTCTTGTGACACATAGTACATCACTAAACATCAATTCTAATGATATCAGTTATAGTATATCAATGGATTTTGTTTATTATATATATATATATATATATATATATATATATATATATATATATAATGATTCCTTAGCAGAGATACTAACAGCCAAGTTGGAGGTTTAACCAGAAAAACATACTATTTTCAAAGACTAGCTAGAAACTTGAATTCTTCAAATTGAGTTGTACCTAGCAGCATTGCTGCCCTCCAGTGGATCCTGTACAATTTTAATAATCACAACCTATGCTTACATTTGCATACTGATTTTACTGACTTGAGGGGGAAATAGTCCCAGCAGCTTTGTACTTTTCAGTGAAAAGTAGCACCAGCTCAGGTTAATATTCTAGTTCCGACAGTTCCGTCTACGTTCTGATCTTGAATGTGCATGACGAATGATTGCTGGAACATGAGGCAAGATGCCACAGCAATCACTAGAGTAGAACCCTGGGCCATTATGTTTCTTAGCAAAGAGGAGAGCTGCCACAGAGACTGAGGTTAACAATTATGATGACCAGAAAAGTTGCCTGTGTCCAGCAAAAAAAAAATATGCATCCATTTCTCCATTAAACTGGCATTGCCCGGTGGTTGTAACCTTTCCTAGTCCATTTTCTTTTCTAAATTCAATGAAATATCCTGTGTCGGTGATACCACAGTGATCCTCCAACATAGCTGTTTGTACTTCTGGCAGTTAGCCTGCTGAATTCTGCCTATACTGGTTCCATCTATTTTTCTCCTTGTGAGCTTTTGGAGATGTAGGTAGTAACTTTTGCAATGCTGTTTTAGTAAACTTCGCATATTGGTTACTTAGAACATCGGAGTGAAGCAAGGGAAGAAATGGAAAAAAAAATATTTGAAATATACTATTTTCTCATGAGAATTATGTGCCATTTCATAGTCTGTATGATTTTAAATTCAGGAATTTATTTTAGATCTCCCTTTTGGCAAGAGAGTGATTATAACACCACAACCCAATCACAAACTGGTCATACACAGACAGATAGACTTCCGAAGATGAGGAAAGCATCAACATCTGATGATGCCCTTTCAGTCTGATAGGATTTTCAATAACGACTGATTGATATCTGACTGATTTTCAAACAGGTATTGGTGTGGCAGGTCCCCTGGTGGGCCTCATACACAGGCCAATAAGCTGTTGACTCAGTTGTAAATAGGGTTGCCACCTTTTCTTGAAAAAAATACCGGCCTTCCTATATATTTAGCTTTTTTCCTATTAATAAGATTGGGATCAACCATTAAAAATACCGACCAGACCGGTAAAATACCGGCCAGGTGGCAACCCTAGTTGTGAGGGATCTAGTTGGGAACCTTTATTGGCCTGTTTATGATGCATCTAGCAGCAGACCAGAACTTGGGATGAGAGTGACGTGTTTGAATTTTAAATTTGTTTGTAAAATACTGGTGCCTGTGTGAATGATTTTGCACCACACTAGATACCGATGTGTGAAATGTCAAGAATATAAGACATGATTTACAATTGAGTAAACCAGAATGGGTATTTGATAACCTAAACAATGTTACTGTATGTTGTAATAATTATATGAGGATGGGTTGAACTTCATTACAGGCTTCATTCTTCAATCTCCACCCCAGTGAACATGTATTTCTAGTTAGTGGAGGCAAAATTTCATGCACATTAATTCTGAAAATTATATAACTATCTTTATGCTTGACTTTTTCTAGGTAGATGTTGTCCATAGTCCATGAACCCATAATAGAGGGTGTTCATAGACCTTCAGATCTGCTCCTTTAGTTAGGTCGCCAAATGAATGGACCCAGGTGTGATTTGACCATCCATATGCAAGGCCAAATTGGGTTGATCTGATGAGTGGCCCTGGTCCAAATGCATTTTCCAACATGACTGTGGCTTGAAAAAGAGAAAAAAGTCTGTGAACTAAAGTCCCTTTGTTCTCCCATCTCACCACATTGCTGCAGTAGTATATTACAAAGATGATGAGCTAAGATAACATTCAACATCACTGAAGTTAGATGATTTATTGTACCTGATACAAAATGCCATATTTTTTACCCAGGCTCAACTAGCATTAGTTTTAGCACAAGCAGAGCCAGACTGGGCTGGTGGGACACCGTTAAAAAAAAAACCTTGTGTTACTAGCTCTGACAAGAAATAAACTTTCTCAGTTGCTCAGAACTCATCTTCTTTTCTCCATAGGGTTCGTATAACTTTAGCCAGAAGCGTTTACATGTATATCACTGGGAATCCTGCATGACAATTAATGGCCTGTCATGGGCATTGTTTGCTTTTGTTATTAAATCTATTAAATCTTTCAGGGAGGTGGGTGCTAAAACAGCATTTTATGTGGCAGGCAATAGGGGTTACATTTACTAAGGGTCGAAGTGAATTTTTGAATAAAATTAAAATTTTAAAAATTCAAATTTCAAAGTACTTTTGGGCTACTTTGACTATCGAATAGCCAAATTCGATTCGAATTGAAAACATTTGAAAATTCGAATTTCAAAGTACTGTCTCTTTAAAGAAATTTGAATGCGACTATTCACCACCTTAAAGCTGCCATTGTAGCCTATGGGGGGACCTCCTGGAAGCTTTCCTAAAAATTCTCCTGGAAAATTAATTTTTTTTTGAAAATCGCGTGATTCCATTTTCCAATTCGATCGAAAATGGACCTTAACGATCAAATAGGTCCATTTTCAATCGAAAATGGCCCCCAAAAAGATTAGATTGTCGAATTCCAAATTTTTTTTTGATTCGAAATTCGACCAATAGTAATACTGCCCCTAGGTTTCAACCCCCAGGCCTCTGTTTAAACCAGTTTTTTCCATTTTTACATATATGACTTCTTTGACCCCTCTATTTGAACCAATTCTCCTCCTTGTCCAGAATGTAAACTTGGCAGTCATCAAATGTGTGTCTTTTGTCCTTTGGGTGTAGGTACACAGCTGGCTCTTCTGTGCTGCACCATACATTTGTGTAACGGTTGTTTGGTTTCTCCTCCATGCAAGTCACAGCACCCCTTCTGCACTGTATACACAATGTTACTCCTCTTATATTTTGGGGTTGAGTGTTTTGGATGAACCAGTTGTAGCCTCAGTGTGTTGCTGGGTTTAAAGCAGACTGGGATGCAGTGTTTGGTAAAGATACTTCTACATTTTTTGGACACCCCAAAAATATATGGGAGGACCAAGTTCTTTCGTCTGTCCTGATTTCACCTTCACTGGTAGTTTTGGTGTTGTTATTTCTCCTTTTCCTGGTTTGAATTAAGGCCCAGTCTGGATACCCATATGGTTGAAGGGCCTCTTGGAGGTGCTGGTGGGGATTGTGTCTACTCTGTGTTGTAGTGTTGTGATACCTTCAGTTTTTGATACCCTCAATTTGTGATCTAATGGATGATGGAATTCAAATAGCAGATACTGGTTTTTGTGGTTTAGTTTCCTGTAGACCCCTATTTCCAGATTTCCACCGTCTCTGAATCTTACCAAGCAGTTAAAAAAAACTAGAGTGTCATTTTGCACATCAGTGAAGGTGGGAAGCAGGACAAACAAAATAACTTGGTCCTTCCATATATTTCTTGGGTGTCCAAAAACTGTAGAAGGATCTTTAATAAACACTGCATGCCAATCTGCTTTAAACCTAGCACAGTGAGGCAATAAGTAGTTTATCCAAAAGACCCAATACCAAAAGCATAAATGTATGCAGTGCAGTGCAATGAGAAGTACTCTGACTTGTATGTGGGAGAAACCAAACAAGCAACACAGAAGAGCCAGCTCCTCTGGTCAGGGCTCAGGCTGTGTACCTATAACTAAATAAAAACGGAAACACTTTGTAAACTGCCCAGTTTACATTCTGGACATGAGGAGTATTGGTTTAAATGAGGGGTCAAAGAAATCATATATGTGAAAACAGAATATCCAAGTTTGAACAAAGGAACACCTAGGGGCAGATTTACAAAATTCACGTGAATAATTCCAAGTTCGATCGATTTTAAAATAAATTTGAATACAAATCTTTGAATATGCAAATTAGGCAAATTTGAATATTCAAATAAAATTTTATTCGAATATTCGACTATTCGATGGTCGAATAGCTTCACCTTTAAATTTGTATTCAACCACCTACTTCGCCAGAACCAAGCTACCGAATCAGGAATCATTACTTTGATTGAATAAAAAAAATTTGATCAATCGATTAAAACGTTCGAACTGATCAAATGTTTTATATTCGATCGATTGCATTGCGGTAAAATCCTTTGAATTCGATAGTCGAATTTGAAAGGATTTTACTTCCCCACTATTCCCATGGTCGAATTTAAAAAAAATTTTTAATTCGAAATTCGACCAATAGTAAATCTACCCCCTATTGTCTGCCACATACAATGCTGTTTTAGTACCTCTACCTGGAAGATTTAATAAAACCTCATAGCTCCAATCATGCTAATACAATCAACACATCTGACCCCATACTGGTTTTACTAAAAAGATTATGCTGATTAGAGTAAGAAACCACAAATATTTTTTGTACAGGTTATTCTGAATTGGGAAAGCCAGTTGGATGACAAGTAAAATGTCTACAAGGAAAAAGAAAATATAGCATTCCAGTTGATTTGACTTATTACTGTAGATGTATTAAAAACCCTCCATTCTGATTAAAAAGCTAGACTTCTCTTTCTGCAGGCTTAGCTGTTTGAGAACATAGCACCTAAGCCTCTCTTATCTGCTTTGTACTCTCGCTTTTTAGGGCTAGAGCAGACGGGGAGATTCGGGGGCATTTTGTCGCCTGGCGACTTGTAGCCGCGACTTGTAGCCCCCGAACCTCCCCGAATAGCCAGGTCCTGAGGCGCACCGGCGTTACTTGAAAACGCCGGCGCCTATTCACACGAAGCGGCGCAATTTGTGGAATCGCTCCAAATTGACTCGCGAGTCAATTTGGTTTGTAGATAATCTTGAACATGTGTTTCCTGTTCCTGCCCAGCTATCATTAGATTCAAGGAGAAAACATTTAAAGGGGTTGTTCACCTTTGAGTTAACTTTTAGTACAATGTAGAGAGTGATAGTCTGAGACAATTTGCAATTGGTTTTCATTTTTTATTGTTTGTGGTTTTTGAGTTATTTAGCTTTTTATTCAGCAGCTCTCTAGTTTGCAGCGTCAGCAATTTGGTTTCTAGGGTTCAAATTACCTTAGCAACCCTGCATTGATTTGAATAAGAGACTGGAATATGAATAGGAGAGGCCTGAATAGAAAGATGAATAATAAAAAGTGGCAATAACAATACATTTGTAGCCTTACAGAGCATTTGTTTTTAGATGGTGTCAGTGACCCCCATTTGAAAGCTGCAAAGAAACAGCTATGAAAAATAAATAATGAAGACCAATTGAAAAGTTTCTTAGAAATTGCCCTTCTGCAATATACTAAAAGTTAACTTGAAGGTGAACCACCCCTTTAAGATTCTAGCCATCCTATGTGTGTTCTACTTAGGCAGGAACGTACCGATGATCATCTGTCTTTGCTGATTAGAAGGAGCCTGCAGGCTGCAGTGGTATGATATACTTTCAGGAAAAGTAACAGTTACATTATTCCTTATTTTATTTACAATTCAGGTGTTTGCTCACTTGTCAGTAGCAAAAACAGGCACCACTTTTGGGGTTAGCAACTAGCCACTTGTATGTCAAAGTGAGCTGTCAGCTATGTTTGATAAGCAAGAAAATGTTGAAACATATTTGCCTAAAGAGGGCCCACATGAGTGACGTACAATACAGCTCCAAGTAATTCAGTTTCAACCATGCACTAGTGGCATCAATTCTAAGCCCTTAGATCCCTCCCTACTGTAATGTGAGAGTTTGCTCCATAGAACAGCTGCAAGCTGTCTCTAACCCAGTATCAGCTGTTTGCGGTACGCCGCTAAAAGGTAGAATATAATAATGGAAAAAAATAAAGACCTGACATTCAAGCATAGGAAATAAAAATATTCAGTCACATTTGGCTAACAACATTTTTGTTATCATGGTCTGTGGAAGTTTTATTGGAATCTGTTCTAAAGGGTAATTGAAGAATTAGAGAAGAGCGGGGAATCAAGGGTGCAAGCCAGTGATGTAATTATCGCCATAGGGGTAAATACAGGGCTCATTTGCACCCAGCACCCACCAGAATAAGTGTGAGAGAACACCCATGTGTCTCCCACTTGTCCACCCCTTGTAAACAAAGCATTGCCAATCACAGGCCTGCACAATTCTCTTACGCGTTTCATGCCATTATACTTGGCACTACTCTGATGAAGTATAATGGCATGAAATGCGTAAGAGAATTGTACACCCACCGCTTGTAATTTTTAACGCGTCCAAATAAGCCGAGAGTTGATGTTGAATTCAACATTCCTGAATGTGAATCAGCCAGCGCTCCGCAGCGACTGTGTTGACTAGTGTTATAGCTGGCAAGAAGTGTCTGGATCATTGCGAGAGCAGCGGTTGAACAGGAGGAGGAGTACACAGGGTGAGCTCAACCATTACTGCATTCGGAACACTTTGTTAGCATCTAGTTTTACTCTGTAAGCTCCGTTATTGACCTGTTCTGATTATGCTATTCCTCTAAGCAGGATGAATTTATTTGCCACTCTGTGCTGGAAAGAATCAAAGTCTTTACAAGACACGTCTGGTGATTTTAATAGTGAGCTCTAATACATCTTCTAGGCAAAAGGAGCCCCTTATAAGCAGGGGCGTAACTACAGAGGAAGCAGACCCAGCGGCTGCAGGGGGGCCCAGGTGGTATAGGGGCCCCAATGAGGCCCTAACTCACATAAATTTCAATAAATATTGGTAAAGCAAGCCAACCTCTAGACATTTTTGGGGCCTGAAAAATTATTTGCTGTGGGGCCCATTAAGATCTAGTTTTGCCACTGCTTATAAGATATATTGGATCTAACTAGCAATGCATATCTGCTATCTGCAACTCCTACAAGAAGACAGAATGAAGAGAAACAGATGCTGAGAGGGATAGTGAAGATTATTATTATCAGGAACAATACAGAATTTTTAATTTATTGTTCAGTGAAACCTTGATAGTCAGTCCCCTGATTTTTAAGTTTTCCTGCATTTTACATTTATTATTTATGGTCCCACCTATTTACAATGGGTGTATTTCCCTGATTTTAAGTAATGTTTTCCCGGGATTTTACATCAAAATTTTGACTTGATGTACCCGGTTTGTTTTCATGGGTATGTACAGGAAAGTCCCGATTTTCTCTGCACTAAACAGCTGAAAAAAGATAAAATGTTTCTAACTTAATTGGCTTTTAGCAGAGAGCCCAGACCAGCCACGAAGTGCAGATAAGATACTTTGTAACAATTCTGATATTAGCAAATAAGTAAATGTAACAATTTAGATGATGAGGTCCCTTGGGAGAAGTTAGACTCACAGCTTAAAGGGCAACTCTTCTTCATTAGCAAAACGTTAGTAACTGAAAAAAAAAAAAAACATGTTTCAAAAACTTTCATAACCTGCCAAATTTTGTAAAATGAACATGGTCATTAGGGGGTGTGGCCAGTCAAAAAAATAAAGCAAAGCAACATTTTTGTCCCTCTTTTTATTTCCAAAAATGTAGGGAGGTATGCTTGAAGCAAAAGTTACTTTAACACATTTCCAATTTTAAATTTTCCCTGATTTTATATAATTTTTTCCTGATCCCCTGAAAAAGTAAAATAGGGGTTCTACTGTATTTTGAAAGCTTCTTATTTAAGTATGCCGAAACTTATATTGAATTTTCATTTTCGCAATAGTTCCCCTTTAATGGATTTCAATAGACCAGGGTGAAGGTGGGAGATTCGTGAGACTTCAGACATTTTTGGGGGAATTGACAATTGTGGGCAAAGTGCACCAAAAAAATGGCAGATTGCATACCTCCCAACTGTCCCTTTTTCAGAGGGACAGTCCCTCTTTTGACAGCTCAACCTGCAGCCCCTCATTTGTCCCTCTTTTCTCTGCACTGAACAGCCAGAAAAAAATCTAACTTAAAGGACACCTATTGGGAAAAACAGTTGGGGTTGGGGGTACTGGTGTTTTTTTTTTTTTTTAAATGCCCCCGCCAGCGAGCTCGCACCAGGAGGGAGCTCCCAGTGCAAGCCGCCATGACAGTCTCTGCGCATTTGCGCGCACGTGACATCATGCGCATTAAGAAAAGCGGCCAGTGTTGGGGCCGCTTTTCTTAATGCACATGCGTGTGACATCACGCGCAAGCAAATGCGCATGCGCAGAGACTTTCATGACGGCTCGCACCGGGAGCTCCGGCGCTGGTGGGGGGCTCTATCAGCCTGCATATTTGGTTGGGGGTAACTTTTTTCCCGATAGGTGCCATTTAATTGGCTTTTGGCAGAGAGCCCAGAACAGCTAAGAGGTGCAAATAAGATACTTTGTAACAATGTTGAGCTAAGAAAATAAGTAATTGTAGATTCAGGGAGGGGCCTGTGGCAGCCCTAGAGTCTGAGCTGAAAGAAGTGCAAGACAGTATGGGGCAACCATCTCCGGGCAAGTAAATTAAAGGAACAGTAACACCAAAAAAATTTAAATGGTTTAAAGTAAAGAAAATATCATGTAGTGTTGCCCTGCGCTGTTAAAACTAATCTGTTTACTTCAGAAACACTACTATCGTTCATATAAAGAAGCTGCTAAGTAGCAATGGCGGAAATTGAAGAACAGCTATATGGCAAAGGAAAAGTAATGGATAACAGGTAACATTATGTTCTACAGAGCTTATCTGCTATCTGCTGTGTAACTTGAGTCTTTTCTCCTTTGAATGGCTGCCCCCATGGCTACACAGCAGCTTATTTATATAAACAATAGTAGTGCTTCTAAAGCAAACACACCAGTTTCACCAGTGCAGGGCAACACTGCATTATATTTTTATTACTTTAAAACAACTTCATTTTTTTATGTTACCGGTCCTTTAACACCTCCTGTAGCAGTTGTAAATACAAATAGGCATCACTGAAACATGTTGATGATAAACTTATCCTCTCGCTATTCAACTCCTCGCCTCTACCAGCCCACCAGTCACTCAGGGTTCCCAGGTAGCCAAAGTCGGCTACAAAACCAGCCCAAAACTAGCCAAGATGCACTTCAAAAGTTGCCCAAAAATAGCACAATAGGTGGAGTTAAAAATGTCTTAAAAATAAATGAATAGATGTGAAAATACACCTTTTTCAAAATGGGAAAGGTTTGCCCCCGTCACCAGGGGTGTAACTACAAAGGGGGCCCAGGAGGTAAAGTGGCCCCATGAGTCCCTAATACATATACAATTTCAATAAATATTGTTAAAATAAATAATCTAGGGAGGCACCGAATCCACTATTTTGGATTCGGCGGAACCCCCAAATCCTTCCTGAAAGATTTATCGAATACCGAACCGAATCCTAATTTGCATATGAAAATTAGGGGTGGGAAGGGGAAAAAATGTTTTACTTCCTTGTTTTGTGACAAAAAGTCACGTGATTTACCTCCCTGGCCTTAATTTGGATATGCAAATTAGGATTCGGTTCGGCCAGGCAGAAGGATTAGGCCGAATCGTAATCCTGCTCAAAAAGGCCAAATCCTGAAACGATTCCTGGATTCGGTGCATCCCTAAAATCAACATCTAGATATTTTGGTGGCCAGCATATTTTTGCTCCAAAATTGTATGAAATTGAGGAATGTCACCAGAAAATTCAAGAATTCTGAAGAGGGAAGGAAGTAGGGATGCACCGAATCCACTATTTTGGATTCGGCCGAACCCCAGAATCCTTCCCGAAAGATTTGGCCGAATACCGAACCGAACCCTAATTTGCATATGCAAATTATGGGTGGGAAGGGGTAAACATTTTTTACTTCCTTGTTTTGTGCCAAAAGTCACGTGATTTAGCTCCCTGGCCCTAATTTGCATATGCAAATTAGGATTCGGTTCGGCCGAATCTGAATCCTGCTGATAAAGGCCGAATCCCGAACCGAATCCTGGATTCGGTGCATCCCTAGAAGGAAGACTGGCGTACAGAGCCCAAAATCTGGTGCCTCCTGACTTCTACACAAGTCAGTCCCATTGCATGATGGGTCTTTATTAAACTTGGCAGCTGGCAAACTGATAAACAAAAACTACTTTACCCAACTTGTTTTTCTGCCTTGACAAAGCTGCGGCGAAACGCGCGTTGGCGAAAATTTTGGTTTGATACCTTATATTTGATTTTTACTTCTCTTTACTTATATAATTTTAGTAATCCTTATTTCAACCGCATTTATTCTTTATAATTTCTTCCTTATTTTACATGGCTTTGTGAGATTTGTGGCCCTGCAGGTTAGCTTAGCTCTCCCAAGAGATAGTCAGATTAATATCCCAAGACCACAGTCCACACTGCTTGCCGTGCTCCTGCTGTGGGGTCCCAGGGTCTAGAATAAGTATAGGCAGCAGTTTTCTTTGGGACTTCTCCACTCTTTCCCATTTTCCTTTTCCTACTAATTTTTCCTAATGCAGGTTGATGAATTATTGAAGTTGCACCTGAATTTTTAGTTCCTTATTAGTAATTAATTAATTTTTCTTAACTCACAATAATTAATTTATTTAATTAATTGAATACACAATTATTTCACCTACTATACACACAATGAATTAAACTTACAATTTTATTAATTGATTTTAAATGGTAAAAAATGTTTGTATTATCTATATAAGCTCTCTGTTACCATTTAAGTATTTATTGCTGGTACTGGCTCTTGTAATAATCTTTTTAAAGACAAATTTTCTAATTGCAATCAATTATTTGTAAGTAAGCACTTAGCACTTTATCTATGTTCTATTTTAATCCGGATATTTATATGATAAAACAATTCTTTTACAACCAATAATTTTTTCACGTTTAGATTTAATGAACCGTATAATGAATTCCTGCTAACTAAAGTATTGTGAGTGTTAACCCTTTAGTTTTTTTGAGTAAGTGATTGGGGGTTTTATTACTTCTTTATAATTTATTTACATTACCCAACATGCCATAGGAGACAGGCTTAGCCTTTACTGGTCTGACCAGTATTTTTGATGGCTGATCCCAATGTTATTAATGTTAAAAAAAGCTCAATATATAGGTATTTTTTTAAAGAAAAGGTGGCAACCCTAGGCTTAGCACATTAGGACAAGAAAAAACTTTGGCTGGATTCTAAAGTAAAAACCAGCCAAAGGCCAACAAAAAAGCCCGTACCTTGGCTATTTTGTACTTTCAAAACCAGCCTGGGCTTTAAAGCCCAATTTGGCTGGAAACCAACCTGCCAACCCAGCAGTCACTAAATAAATGACAAAGCCTAGACACGTCCTATGAAACTAAATAGGCGTAGTTTCTTTGGGGGGCGGGCAACAAACGCACTACCTGTGATCTCGCGAGAGCCAGAGTAAGGGAGCGCTCGGCCGGAAGTGGGTTTTGAGAGTTTCGTGTCTGTGCATTTTCGTGTTTGCATTGAGAAGTCGCTGTCGGTGACCGGGCTGGAGATTTGTGTCTCCATCCCCCGGGCAACATGAGCTTCCTCTTGTGAGTCCTATGAAAGGGGGAACCAAAAAATTCGAGAGGGAAATTGAGGAAAGCAGAAGCGGGGGTGGAAGGGAGTAATGGGAGGCCCCGACTCCGTGTGAAGGGAGTTTCTATCGAAGCGGAAAAGACATTTCTACAACTAACACTTCATTGTGTCCTTCTGGATTGACTCCCGCTGTTCCTCCACTACTCTTACAGACCCTATGAGGTGGAAGTTATTGTTCTAGTGCTGACGTATCCTGAGCAGGACTTTTATACATTATTCCCTAGCCCCTTGCATTGTCAATATAATAAACTCCTGGTACAGTAAGGACCTTGTCAGCTGCAGCCATTAACTAGCAATCTCCATAGATTATATATATATATTTTAGAACAGAAGAGTCCATGCGGCATGTTTACTAACATTGGAGATCAATATCTGGAGAGATTTCTGGAGATATTGCCCATAGCAACCAATCAGATTTTTGTTTTCTAACTTAGATGTTTGTTTAAATCTAATTGCTGATTGGTTGCCATGGGCAACATCTCCATAAATCTCTCCAGATATCTCTTTTAGTAAACGTGCCCCCATATCCAAGCCCAGAGCAGTCAGTGAGTGCTGGGAGCAGGAGGAATGGGTACTAACTAGGGTTGCTGACTTTTCTGGGAAAAAATACCAGCCTTTTTATATATATTGATGTTTTCCCCTATTAATAACATTGAGAGCAACCATCATTTTTACTGGCTAGACCGTGTAAAATACCGGCCAGGTGGCAACCCAAACACTGACAGATATACAAATAAATATTTGGAAAGGATGACACTTTTTTTTTTTTTTTTAATCTCTCCTCCTCAGCAGCAGTCGATCGTCGAAAACCTTTAAACCGAAGAAGAACATCCCGGAGGGGTCGCATCAGTACGAGCTGCTGAAACATGCCGAGGCAACACTTGGAAGCGGCAACCTTAGGCAAGCTGTAATGCTGCCCGAAGGAGAGGATCTTAATGAGTGGATCGCAGTTAATAGTAAGTGTAGAGGGCAATGTGTTTGTCCTTCCTTATGCACAGCTCAAAGGACATTCAATGAATTCACTACACATCTCAGAGGACATCCAATGAATTCACCAGAGGAGAAGGAAAGTCATAATCACTGCCAAAGTAACAAGATATCTGAAACGCACTGCTAATTCAATTAAAGCATGTCAACCCCAAAAATAATTTTTTGCCTAATAAAAGAAAACATGATTCTAAGCAACATTGCAATATACATTCATTACACATTTTCTATGGTTTATAAGTTTTTTGTACATATATTGCTATTGAAAGCTGTGTTTGTCCCTTTCTATTCTCTGTACTGGTGGCTCTGCCTTTTGAAACAATGTAAAGGTGGCCATACATGGGCCGATAAAAGCTACCGACAGTAGGGCCCACGATCGGATCAGCCCGATATCGCCCACCTCAAGGTTGGCATATCGGGGAGAGATTCGATTGGTGACATCGCATCAGTACGAGCTGCTGAAACATGCCGAGGCAAAAAGCGGATCTCAGTGTGTGGCCACCTTTACATAAGCCAACCAATTAACAGACCAGTCTTGCTGGTGGAGATTGGCTTTTGCAACATTGTTTAAAATGTAACAACCAGGAATTATGGAAATGCTGCTTTCAATTGCAATTACATTTACAAATAACTTTTAAAGCAAATTTTTTTAATACATTCATTTTGGAAAGTTGCTTATAATTGTGTTTTCTTTTATTAGGCAAAAAGTCATTTTTTGGGTTGATGTCCTTAAAGAATAGGAGTACAACGATCCCCGCCAAGGTCACCAATATCCTGATATATGAACTTTGCATTATTGAAAATTGAGGAGAGCACTCACAAGGCCGTGTGCTCTTTATCAAGGGCACACAGGCCCGAAACATGTTGTGTACTAGTTGTCGGCAAATAAAAGAACACCCACAGCATTAATATGCCTTTTGAGTGCTCTCCTTTTTTTCCATTGCTATAAAATCACTGCCAAACGTTAGGCACCTCTCAGCGATTGTTTTCACTTACCTTATATCTTGGGCTTCTTACACTACTTATTTCTTCACTGGGAGCTGGAGCATGTGCAGTAGAGTGATAAGGATGGCATATTCCTGGGTGAAGAAAGAAAAAGCAGGAAGAGGGTTTTTGCTGTGGTGCTCGCTAAAAGAACCCCAGGGCCATGGCGGTTTTCTGCTGATTGGAGCACTTGCCCAATTTATAAGAAACGTAAATACAATTGCTGGTGGGTGCTAATTTTTGGCATCCCAATTGATTGTTGACCTTTCTTCTCCTTTAAGGCTAATGGTAGATGGATCATTTAAATATGCCGCTTTAGCTTCCAAGTGTGTGTATTGACAGACAGTGGATCAGCCAGTCAGTGCATACAGTGGAATTTGCCCCAAAAATACATGTTTAAGAGTTTCTGTGCTGAAATCCACATTATGTGTGGGTGACTGGCTGATCCTGTTCCTGTTAGTGTACACACATTCAGGAATCAAAAGATAATGGAATGGCTTTTGTGAGCAGAGTAAATAACCCGTATGCTATTGCAGAGCTTACTTTGCCAAATATTATGAAAAATCTGTGAGTGTAACCAGCTTGGCACAGGAAGCTTTGATTAATCCACCAACAAAGTTTGCTATGTATAAGGGTCAAAGTGTCCTTACTATTGCAAGAGTTCATTGTCCTATGTAAATATTCAAGGTTACGAGTTGACAAGGACATTTTATTTTCTTATTTACACCCTTTGCCATATTAGAGGAGACAATTCAGATGTTTGCACAAGAGATGTGTAAGCATGTTTAACAGACCTGTGCAAATATTCCTACTACCAGTTCAGCAACTAGTTATATGTGATACTGTCATGGCCGCTGTAGGTTAAATGCAGTTGTAGATTAGTAGGGATTGGTGAGAGGGGACAGCAAGTGATTTCCTGTAAACAGAATTACTACTTACTGATGTTATGTAGCATGTCAGGGCACTCAACCAAAGCACACCATGAGTCCATCAACAGTCATTGGGAATCATGGTTTGGTCATTAAAGGGGGTTTTCACCTTCCAGCCTTCTCAGTTTACTAGAAATACATTAAAAAAAAAATACCTTCTATTTTCTATTTGTGTCCATATTTCCAATATTGAAGTTAATTTTTCTCATCCTTATGTCTTTCTAAAGCAATTCTGAGAGGGAGGTAACCAAATCTGCAAACTGTTCTAAATTGAAATATAAGTTGAAACATTTCTTATCTTTGGCCATGTTGAGTGGGTTCCTTAAGTTTCATTTCAGGCAGCTGTTAGAATTGATACAATAGTTGCTAATAATCCAAATATACTGCTGAGAAGTTTATCGATTAGATGCATCAACTGATGTAGAAAATTGTAACCGTACAGAATCTGCACCTGGATTACTGAGCTGCCACATTAAATCACCAGACACGAGCATTACACTTTTTAAACTTCAGTTTTGGAAAAACGGTAAAAAATAAAACACTTTATTTTACCACTTAATAATTTTTTTTTTGAAAAGGCCTTTAATAATATCTAATATTCATATATTATGAGTTCCTTCATAAACTGGCCATATTGTTCTTATGTGAATTGTGTAGAGAAGTTAGTTTATAGGTTCTTGTGGGAATGATAAACAATTACATTTTTTAACCAGCTTCAACACCCCCCCCCCCCC
>CM044435.1:116895755-116938768 GCA_024363595.1 Xenopus borealis | reverse complement strand
CCCCCCCCCCCCCGGCATACACTGTATTTATTTAAAGCTCATCTACACGCACTTGTGAGACACTTGTAGTCTTGAAAAGGAGACCTCTGTGCTTCTAGACTATATTGCTTGACAATCACCTGCTCAAAACAATACTACTGTACATGCATTACACATTGCAAAAATAATCACATTTTATTCTAGTGATTGCAGAATAAATATATAAAGGAATACTGTCATGGGAAAAATGTTTTTTCAAAACACATCAGTTAGTAGTGCTGCTCCAGCAGAATTTGGTACTGAAATCTGTTTTTAAACAGAGCAACAGAACAATGAGGAGGTAACCTGGTAACAGCTCCCTTGACACATGATGACCAGGTAAAATTACCTGAAATTTTATATTGTAGAGTTAATTATTTGCAGTGGAAACAGTTTAATTTAGAAATAAAAACTACATCTTAAAAAAAATCATGACCTTTAAATAGCTTAGTTTGAGGTAGCAAAGATGAAAAACATGTTGGCTTGTATCGGCTTCCCTATACAAATTTCTCTCAATTTAATTTACTGGTAGCAGCAGATGGGGCACTTTACATGTAGCACTATTCCATAATTGTGTGAACATGTGGAAGAATATATTTTCCACGATTACATTGGGCTGCCACCCGCTATCTCACTGTGCTTGGTTCATGCACTGACAAACCTGGGAATTAGGCATGCCCTTGCAAGGTGTTCCAGAGCTTCGAATTTAGCGTTAACTCAGACATGCTTTTAACTAACTACCTTATGCTGGATTTCAGTCTGGCAGAAGAAGTGCAGCCTGGCCTGTCTATGGATATGAGTAAGTAAGTGCTTCTTTTACGGGGCTCTAAGGAAAACCATTTTGTTCCCAGAGCTTCTGAAGAAACGCAGCACTTTCACAAGTATAGCATAGTTTCTCTTGTTTGTGTTAATCTCACTGCCTGAATTTATGTGATCACTTCCAATTAACATTATGATTCATCTGTAAAACTGTAGCTTGCCCACATGGAACACGAGTCATCGGTGTTTAAGAGTTAACTAGAAAAAAATTCCATATTTGACAAGCATTTCACTTTTATTGTTGTTATACCTTCAGTTCATATTATGATTAGGCTGATTCACATACCATGTTCTTTACTCCTTAGCTGTGGATTTCTTCAATCAGATTAACATGCTGTATGGGACAATAACGGAATTCTGCACTGAATCCACATGCTCAGTCATGTCAGCTGGACCCAGGTACGAGAGCTTATACCAAGGGCAGGATTCATTGTCATTAGAATTAATGGAATATTTCAGATGCTGTTAGAATAATTCAGTAATGATTTTATTGGTTCATGGAAGTACCAGCACATTTAAATTGGGAGAATAACATCAGAGTAGGTTATACCAATGTCAAGTGAAATGTACAGTATTCACTTGTTATTGGTAGCTGATGCTGCATTCATTTTAATTTCAATTTCATTTCTCATTGATGCCTATATTTGATGTTAATAGTGGTGGGAGGTAGCAACAATAGCATTCATTAAGTTGCTTGACTTGACATGCAAGCACTGTTTTGCAAAGTTTCACTGTTATGGAAAAATTCTGCTTAAAGTTTGTGTATTTCCACATACAGCTAGGAGTGCTTCAATAGGTGTAGAATTTCTGACTTTAGCCTCCAACTGGCATGTAAACAAGTGGACAACCAGCTGTGCTCTGTCTTTTTGAAACTGTCAGCTTGCAACTGTTTTGTGACAAGATGGTGTTGGAGTTTCATTTCTGTCAGTTGACCTTTGGGGTTAGTGAACAGATGGCTTTTTATCTCCTTAGTGAACAATTTGAGGAGTAGCTAGTCTCCCAATGAATGGAATGAAACATTAAAGTAGCAGGAAGAAAGGGGTGTTTTTACTACTACTGACCTCCAGTAAAGTAAAACCGTGGTCAAAAGTCCTGTGTGCTATAGAACTTATTTCATACTTTTGTAAGCAGACAATCTTTTGGCTCCTTATAACTGGATGGATATACATTACCTTGGTTTTATTTAAGGTAATAGTGTAATTGACTAAACACACCTATTTCCCATCTGCAAGTACCAGCTACTAAATTCCCTGCATGGCATTAGCCTTAAAGGGGAACTATCGTGAAAATTAAAATTTAATATAAGCTTCAGCATACTGAAAACTTCTAAATACTATCAATTAAATATTCAGCATTTCTGAAATAATCAAGTTTATCTTTACTGTCCCTCTCGGCATCTGTTTCTGTTCAGTCTGTCTTCATGCAGGATTTGTGCCAAAGGCAGTTATTTTGATAGATTTTGTTTGTACTGGAATCCGTTATTTGAGTGAGCGCTAAAACATCTTCTAGGCAAAAGAAGCCCCCATATACGATATATTGGATCTAATTGTCAATGAATATCTGACACCCAACTGCTTCAAGAAGACAGAATGAAGAGAAACATGCTGAGAGGGATAGTGAACATAAACTTGATTTCAGAAAAAATGCAGAATATTTCTTATTTCAGTATGACGAAGCTTATATTAAATTTTAATTGTCTCGATAGTTCCCTTACCCACATTGGCTACAGTGTGGCTGCTCAGTTGTGGAAATATGGCAGTTAAAATCCAGCTTCTACTTAGGATTGTGCTTCTCTATGATTAGTACTGGGCTACTAGCTGAGCCACCAGACTGCATATTTTTCACACTTCAGTTGTATGCAAGTATTTTCCATGCACAGAAAAATTCTTCTGCTGATTTGCATTTTTACTAGTGGTTATCTTCCATTTACTTCCCCTTTGCATGCAAAGTGTAAAGATATAAAAGTTACAGTTTATACATTTTGAGCATGTCCAGACTGGAGCAATCATTCTCCATGGATAACTATAGGACTGCAGCTCTGGTCGTTACATAAGTATATGTGCTTAGCAGACATGCAGGTTGAAGTTGTGGCCTGGAGCTTCTGCTATTCATGTACAAAAATGACACATTGTATTAAAGGAAAACTATACCCCGAAAATGAATTTTTGAGCAACCGATAGTTTAAATCAAATCAAGTGACATATTAAAGAATCTTACCTACCTGGTATATATATTTAAGTAAATATTGCCCTTTTACATCTCTTTCCTTGAACCACCATTTCATGATGGTCTGTGTGCTGCCTCAGAGATCACCTGACCAGAAATATTTCAACTCTAACTGTAACAGGAAGAAGTGTGCAAGCAAAAGACACAACTCTGTCTGTTAATTGGCCGGTGTGACCTAACTTTATAGTTTGTCTGACATGTTTGTGTGCACCGTTGGATCCTAGGATCCCTGGAGGCTCTCCTTATTTTTTAAAATGGCTATTTTCTATTTATGATTACCCAATGGCACATGCTACTAAAAAAGTGTATTATTATGAAAATTGTTTATTTACATGCAGCAGGGTTTTACATATGAGTTGCTTTAGGCAATATCTGTTTATAGAGACCTACAATGTTCGGGGGGTATAGTTTTCCTTTAAGTAGAATATATGAAAAAAACCTACTGTTCAATATTTCCATTTACAAAGTACTAGAGAAATGATATTGTCTGAAGAGTTGAGAATAGTATTTTGAGTTGAAGCCAAAGTTATTTGAGCTGCAATTTTACTTTAGGAGTCTCCCGGTAATGTTGCATTTTAGCCCACCTGAATGGAGCTCATTATAAGTGTTTCTTTGCAGATATGAATACCACTGGGCTGATGGCACCAATATAAAGAAACCCATCAAGTGTTCTGCTCCAAAATATATTGATTATTTGATGACTTGGGTTCAGGACCAACTTGATGATGAGACTCTTTTCCCCTCAAAAATCGGTAAGTTGAGTAGTATAAGCCATTACAGTAAAATAAATATCCAATATTCTTATACAGGTATGGGATCCATTATCTGTAAATCTATCAAACATAAAGCCCCGAATTACAGAAATGCCCTTTCCCATAGGCTCAATTTTTATCCAAATAATACAATTTTTTAAAAAAGATTTTCCTTTTTCTCTGTAATAATAAATTAGTAGCTTGTATGTGACCCAAACTTAGATATAATTAATCCTTATTGGAAACAAAATCAGCCGATTTAATGTTTATTTAATGTTTAGATGATTTTCCGGTAGACTTAAGGTATGAACATCCAAATTACTGATAGATCCATTAGCCAGAAAGCCCAGGTCCATACATACAACAAACAGAATCAATCTCCCATTCCTCTCCTCTCGGCATTGATGGTCACTGGGCAAGACAGAGTTGTCGATAAACATATTGTAACTTTAGGCCAGTTGGACCCAGTGGAGTGGGAACTACACTAGGACGCTTTTCAAGCTCTAGTCCAATGGTGGTGAGAACCAGAGATCACCCTAATGGCGACCAGACACAATTGGATGGTAACCAGATTTTTTGCAGTGTACAGAGATCCAATGGTGGAAGGCATGTACGCATGTGACGTATTCCTACCTCTTCCCGTGTTACCTTGTCTACTACAAAAGATCTCCAGTGAACCATTCAAGGTAATTCTAGTAGCTCCATGCTGGCCCAGGAGATCCTGGTATTCCAATCTTCTCGACCTGTCAGTGGAGACCCCAGTAACACTACCCTTGTCTCCTCCCTCACAATCCTCAACTCTTTGCGTTAATGGAATGGCTCTTGTGGCGGCAGTACTAAGGCAAAAAGGTTTTTCAGAAGACGTCATTTTAACCATGATCAAGGCTTGCAAACCACTTACAGCCAAGGTTTATCACTGGGTATGGAAGACCAACTGGAACTGTGTAGCCTGGATGAAATCCCCTTTGGGGTATTCAGTTTGCAGTGGATATTGAAATTCCTGCAAGCAGGCCTTGACAAGGGTCTGAGTCTGGGCTCTTTGAAGGCTCAGGTTTTGGCACTATCTGTTCTCTTCCAGGAGAGGAATAGCTCTTTTAGATGACCTGCATACATTTCTGCAAGAAGTTGCTCACATTTCTCAGCAGTTTTGACAACCGGTTCCTTTTCTAAATTTAGTCTTGACTGCGCTAATGGATCCTCCCTTTGAGCCACTGAACAAGGTGGGATTGGAATTCCTGACATGAAAGACTGTCTTTCTGGTTGTCTCATCGGCCAGACAGGTCTCGGAGCTGCGGGCTCTCTCCCGTTCTGAACCTCTTCTGGTATTTCACGAGGATAGGGTATTACTCTGGACAGCCATGCGGTTCCTACCCAAGGTAGTCTCTGCAGAAATTAATTTACCATCATTTTGCAACAATCCTAAGAATGCCAAGGAGGCTGCTTTGCATCATTTGGATGTGGTCAAAATCCTTAAAGGATATTGCTAAAAAAAGTTACCCTCAACCAAAGGTGCGGGCTGATAGAGCCTGCATTCCAGTTGGGAGTACCAGTACTTTTTTTTTTTTTTTTTTTTAAAAAGGCCCCCCTGCCAGCGCAGGCAAACTTGCACTAGGAGGGAGCTTCTGGTGCAAGCTGTCATGACAGTGGACACGCATGTGCATTTTTTTTTTAAAGTACTGGTACCCCCAACCGGAATGCGGGCTCTATCAGTAACTTTTTTTAGCGATAGGTGCCCTTTAAGACTTGTTACTTGTACAAAATCTATTCGGAAGACAGATACACGGTTTCATTGTGACTTTAGGGGCCAGAAGAGTCCTCCCAGCCACAAAGACCACCATTGCTCGTTGAATTAGGGAGACTGTGAGACGGACCTACCTGTCGCTGAAGAAGGTGCCCGCAATCAGGGTGAGGACCCATTCGACTAGAGCTCTTGAAACTTCCTGGGATCACAGAAATTCCTCTTCAGCAAGCTTCTTGGTCCTCCCTACATACCTTCATGTAGTTTCCTTCAGAAGGAAGGTTCTCCAGGCAGTGGTTTCCTAAGCTGTTTGAGTTCTTCCCTCCCTACTGTGGGGTCGCTATTGTATATCCCCACAGGGCTTCCTTCCCTGAACTCTTGTCAAACTGTTTATTCTGACATTGTGATCATTGTTCTACAGTTAAAGAGGTGGTTCACCTTAAAGTAAACTTTTAGTATATTGTAGAAGGGCCAATTCTAGGAAACTTTTTAATTGGTCTTCATTATTACTTTTTCATAGTTTTTTTAATGATTTGCAATTTTCTTCTGTTTCTTTGCAGCTTTCAAATGGGGGTCACTGACACCATCTAAAAACAAATGCTCTGTAAGGCTACAAATGTATTGATATTGCCACTTTTTATTACTTATCATTCTATTCAGTCCATCTCCTATACATATTCCAGTCTTTTATTCAAATCAATGCAGGGTTGCTAGGGCAATTTGTACCCTAGAAACCAAATTGCTGACACTAAAGAGCTGCTGAATAAAAAGTTAAATAACTATAAAACCACAAACAATAAAAAATGAAAACCAATTGCAAATTTTCTCAGAATATCACTCTCTACATTATACTAAAAGTTAACTCAAAGGTGAACAACCCCTTTAAGTTATGAGTTACTGTTTTGTCTTGGTTACAAACTGGTGCCCTTTGGGGTTAAAGGGGAGTAGGAGGGGCTTCAGCTCTCACATCAGTGTCTTTCCTCCTGATGAGAGTGACCCTTTACTCTGTCTCTGTGTCCCCCTTAAGACTGGAAAGAAAAGAAATTAAAATTAAGTACATAAATCTCCTTTTTGTCACCCTTTAATTGAAATGAGCATATAGACTATCCATCCATTGGTCTTGCAAATATTTATGGTGCTGAATGTCATGAAAGATAGATGCATTGTTTGCAATTGGCCTTTAGGTTAACCATGTTCACAACTTTTGCCCTATAGCCCTACAAATTGAGACAGAGTCTTCTTCAACTCTGTTTAAAGTCACACACAATCTGTGTGTCTGTGTTCTATATGTATGTAAGCTAGTTTATATCTGATGGACTTCTCTGTCTGTGTCAGGTGTTCCTTTCCCTAAGAACTTCATGTCTGTGGCAAAGACAATCCTGAAGCGTCTGTTCAGAGTGTATGCCCATATTTACCACCAGCACTTTGACGCTGTGATGCAGCTACAGGAGGAAGCTCATCTCAACACTTCATTTAAGCATTTCATTTTTTTTGTACAGGTAAGAGAACAATTGCAACCTTTTCTCTCTTAGAGGGATACTGGCCTCAGAACAATTTAAAGCAATGTATAGTTTTGTGAGTAATTGACATTATTTTTGTGTTTGCATAGGGGACTATTTTTATGGTACAACACAACAGCAGTTCTTTCTTGCTTTATGGCAGTGTTTGTCAAACTCCTCCTTGAAGCTCCAATGTTTGACCTGTGTTGCTCTTAGCTCATGAAATGAGCACAAAAATCCATCATTCAGTGTTAGTTTGAGGGTAGTTTCATGAGAAAAAGCATCAGTTAATAGTGTTACTCCAGGAGACTTTTGCACTGAAATCCAATTCTCAAAAGAGCAAACAGATTTTTTATATTCCATTTTGCAATCTGATATGTGGCTAGACTTATTGTCAGTTTCCCAGCTGCCCCCAGTCATAAATCATTTTTGCTGGAGCAGCACTATTAACTGATGCATTTTGAAAAAAACCTGTTTTCTCATAACTGTATCCCTTTAAAGAATATCTATGAGAGCAAATGGCCAACTTTTTCCCTGTTTGCCTTTAGACAGTTGCCCTGCAACAGTTCCACCCCCCCCCCTTCCATTTGGGAACTACAACTGTATGGCAAATATTTCAGATATACTAGAAAAATCCTTCCCAGACCTCAAAGGTTGATCCCTTATTGGGAATCACTTAAGATTTTTTCATTGCCATTAAAGTAGAGGTATATGGTACCTGTTCTTCAGAATTCTTGGGACCTGGAAGTGTCTGCATAACAGATCTTTCTGCAAAAGATTTAATGGAATATTATTTAAGAAAAAACTGATTCTGTGAGTTTGAGTTTTGCAACCCGAGAACTCGAATTGATCAAGTTTTCGGGCAAAACCCTCTGAAAAAAACATTTTGAACATCAAGCAGTCTGTTAATATCTTCAAATGGTTCCAGGGACCTCTGTCATCGACTTCTACAGAAACCTGACAGGTTTTAGGTTGTGTATTTTCAGATTCAAGCCATTTCCAGGGTTGAGATATAATCTTATTATTTTTTAACCCAAAAGGCTGATTTTGCTTCCAATAAGGATTATTGTATCTTAGTTGGGATCAAGTACAAGCTTACGTTTTATTATTACAAAGAAAAAGGAAATATATATATATTTTTTTAAATTTAGAATTATCTGGATGAACTGGAGTCTAAGGCAGATGACATTTCCGTATTTTTTAGAGCATTCTGGATAATGGGTTTCCGGATAACTGATACATTACATGTACTATCCACTGATCCCATCCGGATGTGGTTACTTCAAATAGAAACAATACTGGGATATATATTACTGGATGATGAATTATATATTGTCAGATGTATGTTAACCCAACCTAAAGGGTTCAGCAAGTCATTTTGTATGAGGCCAGCCGTATGCAGATAGAAAAACCTACTGCAAACAGTTCAGCTATAACAATTGTTGCCCAGCACTTGTGTGCACACGAATGTGCTCTGTTTGTTTTGTAATAAATACCACATTATTTGATTCTGCTGCTGCATAGCCTGTAAAGCTACCAGAATATTATATATTAATACCATATATCCAGTTAATAATATTTAGATTTTTTTCTTCCCCTAGGAATTTAACCTGATTGACCGCAGAGAGCTGGCTCCTCTTCAGGAACTCATTGAAAAGCTGGGATCCAAAGATAGATAAGAGTTTTTATAGCTGAGATAAATCTCTTCTTTTGAAACCCTGGTCTTCTCTCTTTCATGCCGTGAAACCATTAGCTACCTGAAGGGAAATCCCAATGCCACTATTGAGGGGAGAGTATTCACTGAAGATTTTCCACTTTTTTTAAAAAAATACTAAAACATAAAAAGTGATAAATTGCCTTGCATTAGTATTGTACACGTTCATAGAAATGCTTTGCCTCATGGAATTTCAGGCTCATTCACGATGCTGTTTTGTATTTGCTGGAAAATAGTTAGGATTCCACTGTTCTCACAACAGAGGGGCAAGATATGCATATAGCCTTTGCTATCCAAAGTAACTATGCAGCCTACAATATTCATGTCCATCTCTTGCTGTGCTTCAGTTTCAACAGGTTTGTTTTTCATCTTGTGCTGATTCTTATGCGGCGACTGCTCAGCTGGTTTTGTGTTGTATTGCAGGACCTTGCTGGCAGTGGAAAAACTGACACTTTGAAGGCTTGTTTGTGAGGGAAATGCTGTGCAAATTATTTCTCTAAGAGCTTTTACAGTAGTTTCAGTAATATGATATTAGTTGTGTAGCTCACTGCCACTTATGGGTGAATGACTGGGATCATCGGCTTTATGCTCATCAGGCTGTGTTCATATGCATTTGTTTTATATGACTCAACTGAGTTGGGTAGGTATAATCCAGAAATGTGTGTTGGTTTTTTTTTAAAAACAGGCTATATAGAAACCTCCTTCATACATTGTATTCGGTAAAACTAGGCTATTTTTGAGAAACAGAATATATATTTTTTATAAATAGGAAATTTAGTGTTTGCTAGAAAAAAACCTATTCCAGTACATTACCTTTGTATGAAGAAAATTAGTGAAACGCAAAGACCTAAACCATGCATAGAACAGAATTGCTGTTATTGGCTTGTCGTGTTAGAAACCTTGTTACAATGCAGGATGGTAGCCACAAAGAAACAGATTTAGGGCTCCTACACACGGGCGTTTTTACCTGCGCTCTCCTGCGTTGCGTTTTGCTGCGTTCAGCCGCAGGGGAGCGCAGGTATAGACGCACTCAATTATTTTCAATGGGGCTGTACTCACACGAACGCATGTAAGCGCCGAACGCAGGAAAAATGCAGCATGTTGCGTCTGAATCTGCGTTCGCCGCTTACACGCGTCTCGTGGGTACAACCTCATTGAACAAAATGAGGTGCGTCTAGACCTGCGCTCCCCTGCGGCTGAACGCAGCCAAATGCAACGCATGGGAGCGCAGGTCAAAAACGCCCGTGTGTAGGAGCCCTTAGGGACTGAAAATTTTTGTTGTTTTTTTTTGGTTTGTAATTTTTTGTGTGTGGTGAAATGGGGGGTGTGAATATTTTTCCTAAATTTTAGATGCACTTTGTCTTTACCTCAGAGCCTTAACTAAAAAAAAAAATAAACTGATTGAAGGACTAAACTACATGGGAGTTTTTGATCAGATTTTGTGGGTCAGATTTTATCTGATCTTGCCACACAACAGCACAAACGTCTGATCCCTGTTATGTTAAAGGGAAACTGTCATGTGAAAACATGTTTTTTTTTTTTTTAAAATACATCCTTTAATAGTGCTGCTCCAGTAGACTTCAATGCAGAATGCACTTCAATGCAGAATTCTTCTGGAGCAGCACTATTAACTAATGCATTTTGGAGAAAAAAAAACAATTTCCCATGACAGGATCCCTTTAAGTTGGATGACCTTTGTTCATGCGTTTACATCCAACATACAATGTATTTCAATGAGAAGAAAAAGTTGGTCATGAACGATTACATTTTATCTTTTCAGATGAAGAAGTAGCATGGAGCGTCCGCAAATCTTCCATCAGATTTATATATCTGTCACATTATGTTTCGACAAATCTGACTTGTGATCTGTCGATCCAGCACCATACTGCGATATCTCCAGTGTAGTTTAGCCCAAATACTCAATTAAGTAGGAGGGATGCACCAACTGCATATGCAAATTAGGGGTGGGGAAAATTGTGTACATCCTTGTTTTGTGACAAAAAGTTGCACAGTTTACCTCTCCGCCCCTAATTTGCATATGTAAATTAAGATTTGGTTCGGCTGGGCAGAATCTGAATTGTGCTGAAGAAGGCTGAATCCCGAACCGAATACTGGATTCGACGCATCCTTAGTTTAAACGTAGAAAAGGCCTCTTCTCTGCAGCTGTGCCATTTAATATTGTCACAGAAGGTGACAAAAAGATTCTGAAAATTTGGCTGACATCAGCAACGCTTAATATAATAATAAGTTTTTAGTTGTGTATCCTGTGGCCTCAGTTTTTTTTTTTTGTACTAACCTAGAGAACGAACACTGAGCAGAAGAAAACAACGACCACTAATTTCACAGAGAAAGGGGCAAACACAAAAGATTCATTATTGATATGTGAAAAATCCTAGCAGTAAAGTGTTGGCTTATTTAGAACTGTGCCCTCCGTGTCATTGCCCTTATTTCAGACGTGTTAAAACTGCACAAAAAGATGTGAAATACATACAGTGTAAATCACAGCAGGTAAATTACTCCGATTATTATATAGTATTTCTGCATCATTGGTGTAGATTACCCATTGCAGACAAGCATATTTGCCCACTATTTAACCCCAATGGCAAAGCATCCCGTGTGCCGTTGCCCTTGATTTTATTCTCCTGCACGTGGACTCTATAAATTCTGAATATTCATGTTAAAAAACCTGGCTCTGACTTTTAGATAAGACTGCATTGAGCACATGCATTGACAGACAGATACCGCCTTTGGCCAGATCTTGGCTCTGACGCTCCCAGTTGCAGAGGAATATTCTACTTTTATCTAGCCTGTAGGAAGGGGACCGTTTAAACTGAAATTTTAGAAGGCTGCTTTTACATATCAAATCCACATGTGCCAGAGTCATGAAGACTTTTAATACCTGTGTGCTTTAGAATAATTAAATGTGGAAGTTACAGAGAGTTGGTTAGTTCTGCAAAAAAATTTAAAAAATTGTGTTTTGTTTTTATGAGCATTGTAATAAAACATATTTTGACCCTAACTGTGTGAAAGCGAAGAAATGTTACCCATTTTTTTTTCCTTTTATGTTATGCAATTAAAATGAGGAAAAACTTTGTACCGTAAATTCAGTAAGTATATTTTTTTCACTTTATAAAAAGGCAGCCAGCCTAAATGTGTATTTAGGGCAGAGACACACGATCGGATCTGGGGAGATTAGTCGTCTGGCAACAAATCTTATCGTTGGGGTGACTAATCTCCCCGAACTGCCTTCCCTTAGGCCAGTGGTTCTCAACCTAGGGGTCGGGACCCCTTTGGGGGTCGAACAACCCTTTCACAGGGGTCACTTAAGGGGTTCCAGGCAGGCCCGGACTGGCAATCTGTGGGTTAGGGCAAATGCCAGCTGCTATAAGGTGCCATAGAAAGTCAGTATTTAGTGGGCTGGTGGGGACTGTTTGGGCCTCTATGTGGGCTGATTGGGCCTCTGTGTACCTGAAATGCCAGGGCCTATTTTAATTCTCAGTCCAGTCCTGGTTCCAGGAGCAGCTTCATCCCCCTCCCCACTAGCCCTAGGCCAAGGTTGTAGCTCTCTGGGTGTTGGTGCTGGGAGGTGTAGTTCAGTAACCTGTGTAGGGAAGCCAGTTGCACTACAACTTTCTATATCCCCTTAGTAGGCACTGCCATACAGCTCTCCCTGCCCATTTAAATTAGAATTTGCAAAATTAGCAATGGTAATTGGGGTGTGGAAAAAACTTAATGCAGCCACGCTGTCTCCTGTACTTTCCTAACAATCCGCTCTGGGCTGGCAACGGAAAATATTTTTATATTTTATGGTTGGGGGTCACAACATGAGGAACTGTATTAAAGGGTCGCAGCATTAGGAAGGTTGAGAACCACTGCCTTAGGCTTAAAATGTAAAAAGCCCGGGGGATGGCACTTGGAGCGCTTCGTTTTCCGAAGTTACCTCATGAGGAAACTTTGGGCGACTCCAGAAAATAAAGTGCTCCGAGTGCCATCCCGTCAGTGATTAACATTCTAGCCATGGAAGGCAGTTCTGGGAGATTTGTCCCCCTGAAGAAGAGGAGATTTGTGGTTGGTGCCACACATAGCATTCCAAAAATACCTTCCTAGCGGATAGAATGTTAATTTGCCAGCGGGATGGCACTCTTATAACTTCGGGCGACTTTAGAAAAATGAAGAGATCCATTATGGGGAAGAAGAGGAGATTTGTTGCAGGGCAGAACGCTGTGTGTGCCACCACACTAACAGAGCATTTCCATTCACCTTTATCAGCTTAGTTGCACTTTCAACTCTTCATTAAAGGGGTTGTTTGCCTTCAAACACCTAGTTGTTTTCAGATATATCACCAGAAACAACAATAATTTTATAATTCTTTTTAGTATTCATATTCCAGTGTATAGCTCTATTTGGTTATCCAACTGGTATTGTGGTTCTGTTCTGTGTATTTTCTTTTACAAATCAAAAGTGTTTGTGTATTTCATGTGTGGCCCCCCCCCCCAGACAATTTTTCTTTCTAATTTGGCCCAGGGAAGCCAATAACTGCTGCCTGGCATTGCTTGCTACAGTGAAATTTATCGTTCTCTGGTTGCCACTTGGCCTTCATCATCAAAGCTTTGGCTAACTTGCTCCCATTAAGGGTAGAAGTGGTTTGCATAGTATTAATATCAGCACTGCATTTAATCTGCCCAGGTGTCTCTGCAAGCATGTCACCCACTCCAAGTCAAGAACTAGCAAATCTTTAGCCAGTTTTCTATCCATTTACAAGACCAAATGAACTCTGCTTAGAAAACAAACATTTATGCATTTGCAATTATAGAAGTTGTTTACCTTTATGTAGAGAGTGAGACAATCTGCAACGGTTTCATTTTTACGTTATTTAAAGTTATTTCACTTTTTATTTAGTGGGCCTTCATTTTTGCAGTTTCAGCAATATGATTGCTAGAGTCCAAATTACCCTAGCAACCATGCACTAATTTAAAAAAGTGGCCAGAATAAATCTATACAAAACAAAGTCCAATTTAAAAATTGCTTAGAATAAGCCATTTAGGTTTGATCCTGGTGGTAATGTACATTATATTACAGCCTCTAGGGATGCACTGAATCCACTATTTTGGTTTCGGATGAACCTCCGAATCCTTTGCAAAAGATTCAGCCGTATACCAAACTAAATCCGAATCTGCATTTGCAAATTAAAGGTGGGAAGGAGAAAAACATTTTTACTTCCTTGTTTTGTGACAAAAAGTCATGAGATTTCCCCTTCCCCAAATTTGCATATGCAAATTAGGATTCGGTTAGGCCGGGCAGAAGGATTCAGCCCTCCAACAGGCTTCCCTGATCAATATCTGGGCAAAAGTTGGCCAGATGTCCACCGGCAGGGTAAAAAATCCAGTTGGATCGTGGCCATGTTGTTGTGGGACTGCCCGTATGGACTACATTGTGATTCGATCATTGGGCTTTAGGCCCAGGCCCGGACTGACTATCTGTTTGGGCAAATGCCTGTAGGGCTGCTGTACATTTTGTATAAGTGGGCGGCTCCTGAACCATACATAAATTAGAAAGTCCTTTCAATGAATCCGGAGAGCTCTAGGATCGCTCCTCGATCCAATCTCCCGGCTCAGTCTATCCCACTCCTCTCTCTTCTAGAGCTGCCATGCGGGGGCTGATTGGGATTGGTTTTTGATTGTTGCAGGATGTGACTCTCCTTTAACTCCTAGCAGCCCCTGAGAGAGAGCACTCAGATCAGGTCCCTCCTCCCCGGCCTGTTTAATTACTTTACACCACTCGCAGCTTCCTGGGCCTCAGCACCTGTTTCCATGGCAATGTAGGACGCTATCCGGTGCAGCGCTTATACTCCTCCCCATGGTGCCTCATGGTTCTGCCTTCCCCAGTCCTGCCAGAGAATGGGATGGGGCTATGGGGGGAGAGCACTGCAGCCTGTGTGTGTGCGAGCGAGAGTGCTGCGAGCTCTAGTTCAACTCTTTTCTACAGTGCAGATCCTGGGAGACCAGGTGCAGAGAGTTTTAGTTTAACATGACAGGACAGGGAGAGATATATATATCGAAAATAACTCAAAGCAACTGGACTTGCTGAGATATTTTAATGAAGACGTTTCACTGCTCATCCGAGCAGCTTCTTCAGTTCAACTGAAAGATGAGAGATCTCTCATTCCTCAAATGCAGACACAAGGAACATTAAAGGGAAATGCACCTTTGCAATTGGTCATTAATTGGCAGCACAAGCGCCTCAGAAGCAGAGCCTCGTGATGAGCCGATATAGTTGTAATCATAGCAACCAACATCTCATCTCATCATTTGCTGCTGCCTGAATCTGCAAGGAAAGAAGTGTAAGCTTAGAGGGTTACTGGACAGTAAGAATATTTTCCCTTGGGGTAAGGTGATGCGGCAGTTTAGAGCCCTCCGGATTCATTGAAAGGACTTTCTAATTTATGTATAGTTCAGGAGCCGCCCACTTATACAAAATGTACAGCAGCGCCACGGGCATTTGCCCAAACAGATAGTCAGTCCGGGCCTGGGCCTAAAGCCCAATGATGCGGCAGTTTATGTGCAGCCTTTGCCCAAGCACAAACAAAAGTGGATCATGGACAGAATTTTGGGTGGAGGAGGCTGGGTGCCCACTTAGATGGTGACAGGGGTCAGCTTGGATTCCCAACATAGTGTTAATGTTGCTTTACTCTGATATAGAGATATTAGAAGTCCAAGAGGTTCTGTGACCATATAATGGCTCAAGACTGCCGAATCTTAACATATTTTACATGAATTACACTTAAAGCTGGCCATAGATGCAAAGATCGGATCTTTCCCCAATATGCCACTAACTGGCAGGGATATATCGGGTTAATCTGAACGTTTGGCCCTATAGGCAAACAATCAGATTACGAGAAGCGCAATGGACTTCCGACAGGCCTGTTGGAAGAAAATCCGACCTTCCTGATCGATATCGTGTCAAGATATCAGGCAGATAAGCTGTCAAATTGGTCTAAACAACCAGTATCAGCAGCTTTATCTGCCCGTGTATGGCCAGCTTTAGTGAGAAAGGTAGCTCTTTATGTACATCATTTTTTGCTGTTTTACCCCCATATATGAGTGGATATGTACAAGACCATCATGTGTTTACATGTGGGCTGCTTTGATTTTTTATTTTTTTTTTGCCCTGGCTGCTTTTTACTCCCAGTCCGGCCCTGCCTAGGCCCCACGAGCCTAGAAAGCTCAACACACATACAGTACATATTTAGCTACTGATTTCACTTTAAAAACTGGTAACCTTATATTAGTCTTTAGGTTTGCTGCGTCAAGTGGAATTCTATCAACCAGATCATTTAAATTCCACTTTGGAGGACTGCAAAACAAAACCACTAAGAATTAGAAAAAATTAAAGAACAAATTGTCTCAGTATGCCACGGTCTACCTACTACTACAATATTCTTGGGAGACAAACGTCTCTTTTAGTTACAGTTGGGTTTCTTAACCTATGGGTTATTATTATGCATTTATAAAATATTCCACAGCTTTGTGGGCCTCAATGATGCCCTTCAAAATTCTGACATGTCTCCCTACAACTGAAAGATAATTAATAGAATGTGCCTAATCATGCGGAAAACTAAATCTTGGGATGTAAATCTGAATTCCAGTAGTTTAAGAAACCCTTTGGGATAAATAATTTCAATGTTCAGGAGAAGTGCAAATCATCTGATTATAAGTTATAACAATACAGGTTTAGGATCCGTTATCTTGAAACCCATTACCCAGCAAGCTCCAAATTACAGGAAGGTGGTCTCCCATTGACTCCTTTATAGTTATATAATTTAGAATGTTAAAACCTATTTCATTTTTCTCTATAATAAAAAAAAAACAGTACTTTGTATGAACTAAGATATAATTAATCCTTATTACTGGGAAAACAATCCTATTGTGTATTTAACGTTTAAAGGGGTTGTTTTCGTTTTAAACTAACAGTTAGCATTATGAAGAAAGTGCTATTTTGAGATCATTTGCAAATGGTTTTCATTTGTGTTTTTTGTTATTTAGCTTTTTATTCAGCAGCTCTCCAATTTCAGCAATCTGGTTCCTAGGGTACAAATTGCCCTAGCAACCATGCACTGGAATATAAATAGAAGAGGACCTGAATATAAAGATGAACAATAAAAAGTAGCAATAACAATACACCTGTAGCATTACAGAGCATTTGTTTTTGTTTTTTTTTGGATGGGGTCGGTGGCGTCATTTGAAAGCTGGAAAAATTAGACAAAGATACATCATTTCAGAACTTTTTCCACCTTTAATGTGACCTATAAACTGTACCACTCGGTGAAGGGAAGAAAACAAAAAAAAAAAAAATGTGGTTGCATAAGTGTGCACACCCTTAAACTTATACTTTGTACAGTTTATAGGTCACATTAAAGGTGGAAAAAGTTCTGAAATAATTTATCTTTATCTCATTTTTGTACAGCACAGGAACCTGACATTTTACCAGGGGTGGGTAGACTTTTTATCTCCACTGTTGCTCAGCAAGTTGGGTCACGTGCAAACCGTCTGTGGGGTTCAGCCCTGATGGGCCCCCCCCCACCATTTCACCAAATCTGGCCCTCGCTGCAAACAATTTGGACACCCCTGTTCTAGAACATGCTAAAAGTTAACTTCCAGGTGAACTGCCCCTTTAAATGATTTTTAACAACTATAGGGTATGAAGTTCCAAATTACAGAAAGATTCCTTATCCAGAATACCTCAAGTGCCAAGCATTCTGCATAACAGGTTCCATACCTGGGAAACAAGTGGTCGGTAATTAACAGGAAAACACACAACACAAAATATTTACCTGATCTCTAATGCCAAGGTCTGCAGTTTATTGTGTGCATCTTAGGTAAAATAAGATAACATTTTCGGAGCCTGGGATATAGATATATATGTATATGTATTTTTTTTTTTTTAAATATGTTTCAGATAAACGTTGAACAAAGAAAATGTATATAAATAATCAACTGTTTGTATTAAACGGATTATACAGAAGCATTGAATGGGTTCTAGTTTTCCAGCAGTACAGACTTCATTGTTAGAGTGATTCTGATAGGTTTGGCTGCTTTCCTTTTGAGGTCCTTATTAGTGTTTGGGAGCAGTGGTAAATATCCTCAGTCCATGCATGGCTTTAATCTCCTCTTGCAGTGCCTAAATATTTGGGGGAAGAGGAAAATATCAAAAGATTTATTTAAGATTTCCATTTAACGACAACTCGGGTGTATACCCAACTATCTTTGTATCCGCAACTTCATAATGACGAATGGATTTGTGCAGGTTGTAACCAGAACAGAAAAAGGTTGGCTAATTTGGTTATTTCAAACAAACTGCCACAACTATTTGTGGGCACAAAACAATACACTGTTACAGAATCTGATCCCAAAATAATCATGAAATAATTGAAAATCTTAGGGATGCACCAAATCAAGGATTTGGTTTGGTATTCAGCCTTTTTCAGCTAGATTTGAATTCAGCCAAATCCTTAAAAGAGAATTCAACGCTCAATTAAAAAAAAAATCCTAACCCCCCCACCCTACATAGACCCCCAGCCTAGCTGCTACCCTAAGCAAATGCCCTTAAGTCTTTACTTACCCCTCGGTGCAGATACTGCCCACGGCTGCCATCTGTCGGCTCTTCTGTAATCTTCGGAATAAGAGCAGATTATCGGCAATTGCTGTAACTTTCGGAGCATACGCAGTTGAAGTGGAAGATTGCTCCAACTGCACATGCGCCAATACACCACTCTCATTCCGAATCTGCACCGAGGGGTAAGTTAAGACTTAGGGGCATTTGCCCAGGGTAGCAGCTAGGCTGGGGGAGAGGAGGAGGGGGGGGAAGGGGTTTTGTTTACTTGATGGTTTGATTCTTCTTTAAAATCATGTGACTTCTCAACACAAAACAAGGAAGTAAAAAATGTTTTAGCCTCTTAGGGTTTGGATTCGGTTGGGTATTCGGCCAAATCTTTCAGGAAGGATTCGGGGGTCCAGCTGAATCAAAAATAGAGGATTGGGTGCATCTCTAGAAAATCTATTCAACTTTCGACTGCAAAAGGCAGTGCATTTCTATGACTTTCAAAGACTTCCATAGATCCAGTACTCTGACCATCCAATGCAGGATAAGTGCATTAAAGGGCAACTAAAGTCTAAAATAGAATAATGTTAGAAATGCTGTATTTTGTATACTATATATCAACATGAACTTACTGCACCACAAGCCTAATAAGACAAATAATTTATGCTTTCAAAGTGGTCATCTTGTAACTTTGCTAGACATCTTTGCAAGACCAAGACTGTGCACATGCTCAGTGTGGTCTGGGCTTCAGTTGGGAGGTTAAGCTTACGGATCATCATAAATGCTCAAAACAGTACAAGTCAAATAATATCTGCCATAGAAGCCAATACAGCAAGACTGCTGGACTGGGAATGTGGATACAAATCTCTACACAGTCACTGGCTGTTTTACAGGCAAACAGACAAAGCTGCTCAAGTTCTGGGAAGTAAGATTGTTACCCTGCAGGGCAGTTAGGAACCGTCTGACAATTCCTATCCACAGCAGTGAATGAAGGGAGAATTTCACTGTATACAGTCAGGTTTCTTATAAAAAAAAATGGTAGACATTTTTTAAATGAAGTATATTGGAGATAGATTTCTTTTTCATTAAAGAAAGTAAAAATGGGATTTTATTTTTTTGCCTTTACATTCCCTTTAAATAGCTCTTCATGGAAATGAATTATAAGCGCTCTAGGGCTAGGACACACAGCTCACACTATGACAATAAGCTGTTGTGTAGCAATGGGGACAGCTATACAAAGGAGAAAAGGCTCAGGTTACACAGCAGATAAGCTCTGTAGAACATAATGTTATCTGTTATCCATTACTTATCCTGTGCCATATAGCCTTTTTTTCAATTTTCGCCATTGCTACTCAGCAGCTTGTTTATATGAACTATAGTAGTGTTTTCTGAAGCAAACAGATCAGTTTTACCAGTGCAGGGCAGCACTACATGATATTTCCATTATTTTAAAAAAAACTTAAATTTTTTGGTGTTACCGATACTTTAAGATGGATTGGCTTACATATCCGTAGATAGAGACATTTTTCAGAAGAATGCATGTTGAGATTGCCCAGAGGCCACAGGCCCTGACTGTCAATCTACAGATTCTGGCTTACCCAAAGGGTAATGTAGGCATCTTTATACATACTGATAGCTGCAATTTCAGTTTTGGATCAATGGATCAGAGGGCTCCTTTACCAACAAAGTGCTAAATGCAGAATTCAGACACAATTCATGTGTTTTTTTTACATGTACCACAAAAAACTTTGCATTGCATGCCACAGTAAATGGTGTAAATGAGCTTCTGCTTTTCACAAATGGTTTGCCAGCCATTGTTTCAGAGAAGAGACGGTTTACTAATGATGAGTCAGTAAAATAATTAGCGTTCAATGAGCTTGGCACAAGTCAGTTTTCACCTGAAGTTTGAAGAACAGGCAGGCAAACTGTAACATGTGATAAATGAATGCAGACCATATATTTGGAATTACATCTCAAGTAGAGGATAGCCTTACGCGTTTCATGCCTAACATGTTCTTCTGCCAAACTTCAATCTGCTGATGTTCCTTCCGGATAAAAGTGTCTGGTGCATATCAACATCCATCTGCATTTTGGAGAGTTCAACCTAACTTTATTGGATGCCTCTTTGCGCCTGGTAAGTCAATTTTGTTCATGGATTTGACAACAATTTGTCTGCTTTTGTTCATTCTCAAACAATCTCTCAGGTGACATCTGCTTATCAGTTATATATACCACAAGGCAGATAAAGGAGGCTGAAACATCACCAGAAAGAAGGTAAGTCACGACACATCTGCTTACCTCATTCACCATCTTATGCTGCTGCACTGTCCGTTTGTCTTTAAATTCCTCCGATTCTATATGGATTTCATACATGGCTCCACAGCCACCTAGAACAGATTAAAACATCTGCAAAATTAGAGATTTTCAAGGGGCCGTTACATAATCAACTTTTGATTTCAGCACTTTAGAGATTTCAGTAGTACATTCAGAAAAAGCTTTTTTTTTTTCAAACTTTTTGTTTATTAAAAGGAGAATTCAACCTGTTAGGACAAAAAAACGTACACCCCACGTAGACCCCCCCTCCCCCCCAGCCTAATTGCCCCCACCTCCCATCTTCTTTCTTTGTCAATCTTCAGAAGTAGACAAGGGTTTTCGGCGCGTGCGCAATTGGAGACATTTTTCAGTCTCGAACACCTGCACATGTGCAGAAAGTCACAAAAATTTTCGTGACTTTCGGCGCATGCCCAGTTTTGCGGGACCGAAAAAGTTCTCCAACTGCACAAGTGCCGAATATCTGCTCTGCTTCCGAAAATTGACAAAGAAAGAAGATGGTGACTGTGAACCCCGAGGACGGAATATGCCCCGAGGGGTAAGTAAAACGTTTGGGGCATTTCTGGGGTGGAGCAATTAGGCTGAGGGGGGTCTGGGTTTTTTCCCAACAGGTTGATTTCTCCTTTAAAGATAAGTTACATGGCAATAATGTTCTGCTAAATGCCATCTTACACATGGATGGATGGAAGCATCAATAAAGCTTACTTTGTCTCTAACGATTTCTGTGCCCTGTGTCTCTTGGTTTGGGGGGTAGGGTCAAAATAATATAATTGGGGGAAGAATTCAGGTTGCTTCCAGTAGTCCAGTCCTGGATTGTTACCAACTATGGATCCATGGTGTACAGAAATCAGAATTTCAAGTTGAACAATTATCAAAGTTAGTATTCACAATAATCGAAATATTAAAACAATACAATACGGTGCCTCCTTTATTTATTCTCTAAGTCTCTGGGTTCTCTTAAAAGAGAACTAAACCCTAAAATTGAATATGGCTAAAAATGCCATATTTTATATATCGAACTTATTGCAAAATTCAAACAATACAGTACAGTGCCTCCTTTAATTCTTTTCTAAGTCTCCAGGTTCTCTTAAAGGAGTACTAAACCCTACAAATGAATATATACTGAACTTATTGCACCAGTCTAAAGTTTCAGCTTGTCAATAGCAGCAATGATCCAGGACTCCAAACTTGTCACAGGGGGTCACCATCTTGGAAAGTGTCTGTGACACTCACATGCTCAGTGGGCTCTGAGCAGCTGTTGAGAAGCTAAGCTTAGGGGTCGTCACAAATTATCAAGCAGAAAATAAGGTTGGTCTCCAATATAAGGTGATGCTACAGGGCTGATTATTAAATTCTGATGCTAGTTGCACTGGTTTCTGTGCTGCCATGTAGTAATTATTAATGACTAATCAGCCTTATATTGTGACTATATTTCTATTCTATGTGTACTGTATATTGTGAGTGGGTCCCTAAACTCAGTAAGTGACAGCAGCACAGAGCATGTGAATCAGTGAATCAGCAGAAAAGAAGATGTGGAGCTACTGGGGCATCTACTGGGGAGACACAGATCTTTACTGCTAAAGGGCTGTGGTTGCCTTGGGCTGGTACAGAAGCACAAAACATAATGGGCAACATTTCTAGTCTACATCTTTAAAGGAGAACTAAAGCCTAACTAAAGAGAAATGCCCATTTACGTAATCATTTTAGTTTTTATCTCCTGTACCTAGAGAGGAGGGTACATGTTGTACAAGAAGGGGCAGCATGAAGTACCCATGGGTCCCATCTCTTTTGAAATCATCTCAGACTAAATTGCAGTCCACTCACATCCACTTTACACTCCTTCGCCCCCGCAACACTAAATGAAGTCGGCAAACTTCTAGCCTGCTCAAAACCCACAACCTGCTCCCTAGACCCCATACCCTCTCGCCTCCTCTATCCAATCTCTGATACACTCTCTCCTGAACTTACCCACCTATTCAACCTTTCACTCTCCAGTGGTACATTCCCATCCTCGTACAAACAAGCACTAATCACTCCTATCCTCAAAAAACCTTCCCTTGATCCCAGCTCTCCCGCTAACTATCGTCCGGTTTCCCTTCTTCCGTTCACATCCAAATTACTGGAAAGGCTTGTTTACAAACGCCTGATCCAGCATCTTACTGACAACTCCCTTCTTGACCCCCTGCAATCTGGCTTTCGCCCAACACACTCAACTGAAACTGCACTCACTAAAGTAACCAATGATCTTCTACTGGCAAAGTCTAAAGGTCACTATTCCATACTCATCCTTCTAGATCTCTCTGCAGCCTTTGACACAGTTGACTACCCACTCCTCCTCAACATTCTATACTCAGCTGGCATTCGTGACACTGCTCTTTCATGGTTTACATCTTATCTCTCTGACCGTTCCTTCCAAGTTGCCTTCTCCAACTCTACTTCTACTACGTTCCCTCTCTCTGTCGAAGTTCCTCAAGGCTCCGTTCTAGGCCCTCTGCTGTTATCGCTCTACACTACTTCACTAGGAACACTTATTCAGTCATTTGGACTTCAGTATCACCTCTATGCTGATGACACCCAACTCTACTTGTCCACTCCTGACCTCTCTCCTTCTGTCCTTTCCCAAGTTACAGACTGTCTCTCTGCTGTCTCCTTCTGGATGTCACAGCACCACCTGAAACTGAACCTTTTAAAAACTGAACTCATTATATTTCCTCCAAGATCTTCCCCTGTCCCTCAGATATCACTCGCATTAAACAGCACTACCTTTCATTCCACCTCACAGACACACTGCCTATGAGTTATACTAGACTCACATTTGTCTTTTTCACCACACATTCAAACACTTGCAAAATCTTGTCGTATTCAGCTACGCAACATTGCACGGATACCACCATATCTCAGTTCAGAATCAACCAAAACACTTATTCAATCTCTTATCATCTCCCGACTTGATTACTGCAACCTACTCCTTGCAGGAATTCCAACAAGTCACCTTTCACTACTCCAATCTGTTCTAAATGCTGCTGCTAGACTTATTCATCTATCTAACCGCTCAGCATCCGCTGCTCCCATATGCATGTCCCTTCACTGGCTCCCAATCTCCTTCAGAATCAAATTCAAATTACTAACCCTCACATTCAAGGCCCTTAACAATGAAGCCCCTCCCTATATTTCATCTCTGATCTCCAAATACTCTCCTACACGCAACCTTCGCTCTGCTTCTGACCTTCGCCTAATTGTACCCTAACCTTTAGTTGTAAACTCTAATGTGTAGGGCCCTCTAATCCTATTGTATCTGTAAATCCTTGATTGTTATCCACTTTTTATTCCCTGTTTGTTATAACTAAGGAAAGCACTGTGTATCTTGTCGGCGCTATACAAATAAATGATGATGATGAAATCATGTTTGCTCCTTGGTTAGAATGCTAGTCAATTTCTCTAAGATCCAGTTTATCTTATTTTCTATTTGTTGTTTAGGTAGTAACGGTGATTTCCATGACCTAACATAACACACTAAAAGTGCATGGGTCAGTTCCATATAACATAGTGAACCAATAGGCCCACAGGCCAAACAGATGGATGCAATATGGGGGGGGGTCACCTTTGGTATGGTAGAAATGGTATGACCACCTTTCCCCTGTTCCTCCAATCCAACAGCCAGCTTGTTTGAGAAGACACACACCATCATCCATCAGCTATTTTAGCAATATGGGGCAGATTTACTAAATTCACATGAATGATTCGAAATTCAATTGAATTTACAAAAAGATTCAAATAACTTTTTTGGGTACTTTGACCATCGAATTTAAAAAAATTTGATCAATTCGAATAAAAATCTATTCTATAATTCGATGGTCGAAGTACTTACTGATTGCCTAGTGCGCCAGATTGAACCTACCGAATTGCTGTATAACCCTATGGAAAGCTCCCATAGGGTTATTTCAGCATTTTGAGATCGAATAAAAAAAAATCGATCGAATGGCTAAAATCGTTCGATCAAATTTTTGTTATAACCCTTCAAATTCGATATTCAAATATTTGAAGAGTTAAAATGCAATCAAATTTCGACCAAAAGTTAATTAACTCTCGAATTCGACCAATAGTAAATCTGCCCCTTAATCTAGCTAGGAGGTCAGTAATTCTGCACTACAAATAAAAAAGAAACAAATATAACATATTATTCATATTTGCCTATTCTCACGAAGTAACTTCATGAAGTTTCAGGTCTTACCTGAAATATCAACTACTCGAACATGAGAGGCCTGGGGAAACTTGGCTTTTAGCACCTGAGTTATCCTGTCCTCTCCCTCTGTCCTGGAAGCAAAGGATCTGCTTGTAATGCAGCGGATACATGTCTGTGGGTCAAACATATCAAATATGAGTATGTGAACACAGCACATACATAAAGCAACTGAGTACTCTTCACTCAAGCCACACTTGTAGCAGGAATAACTAACATTATGCACTTCAACCATTCAACCAACAATCAACATCTACCGTATAGATTTACTGGAAATGGTTGGATGGCTGGATATCCCATAAACCTAAATTCTGCATGAGCCTGATAACTAGTTTGCAGTTTTATATAAATTGCAACAGGGCTGAGAGTTGCTGCATGTGTCTTTAAAGGGCCAGTAAGATAAAAAAAATGTTAGTAAGCATTTAAAAAAAAACAAAAAAAAACACCAAGACAAATGAAACGTTAAAATTGCAAAGCCTTTATTAAGAAATAACTTTCCGAAACGCCGCTTCTCTTCAGAAAAGGTGACAATCCATTGTGCCGCGCTTGATTTCTCCTCCCGGCTATGTCCGATAAGGAAGACGGGGAGGAAAAAATGAGCGACACACAATGGATAACCCAATCGCCTTTTCTGAAGAAGAGCGCAGAGTTTTGGTAAGTTATTTGTAATAATAATTGTACCTCCCCATCATTTAAAGGGGTTGTTCACCTTTACATCAATTTTTAGAATGATGTAGAGGGGAATATTGTATCTGTTTTCCATTCTTCATTAATTGTGGGTTTTGAGTTATTAAGCTTTCTGTTCAGCAGCAGGTTGCTAGGGCCCAAATTAACAAAGTAACCATGCATTGATATTAAAGGGGCTGTTCAACTTTGCTTTAAGTTTAAATATGATGTAGAGAGTGATATCTAGAGACAATTTGCAATTGGTTTTCATTTTTTATTATTTAAGGTTTTTAAGTTAGTTTTTCTTCGGCAACTGTTCAATGTTCGTTATAAACAATCTGGTAGCTAGGGTCCAAATTACCCTAGCAACCATGCATTGATTTGAATAAGAGACTGGAATACAAATAGAAGAGGACCCTACCAGAAAGATGAGAAATGAAAAGTAGCAATAACAATACATTTGTAGCCTTACAGAGCATTTGTTAAGTGACACCCATTTGAAAGCTGGATAGTGTCAGGAAAAAAAAGGCAAATAATTATAAAAAATACTGAAAACCAACGGAAAAGTTACTTAGAAATTGCCTATTACATACTAAAAGTTTACCTAATGGTGAACCACCCCTTTAATGAAAAGGAATGTGTATAGGAGAGGCCCTGAATAGAGATGAATGATAAAAAGTTAAATAATAACAGTAAATGAGTAGTCTTACAGAGATTTGTTTTTGTAAGAGGTCAGTGAACCCATTTGAAAACTGGAAGGCATCAGAAGGAGGCAAATAACTAAAAAGCTATATAAAGAAAAATGAAGGCCAAGTGAAAAGTTGCTTAGAACGGGCCACTATAAACCACTAAAGGTTAACTGCCAGGTGGTTCACCTTTAAGGTAAAGTTTAGTATATTATAGAACAGCCAATTCTAAGCAACTTTTTCAATTGGTTTTCATTATTTTTTTTTTATAGGTTTATAGTTATTTGCCTTTTTCTTGACTCTTTGCAGCTTTCAAATGGGTGTCACTGACTCCCTTCACCTTCCCTTCACCCTTCTTTTACTGTGGATAGGAATTGTCAGACAGTCCTTAAATCTGGCCATAGATGCAAAGATCCACTAGTTTAGCGATAACAGCTCCCTTACACAAGATAACAGCTGCCTGGTAGATCTAAGAACAACACAATCAATAGTAAAAAAGCATGTCCCACTGTGTTCCATTCAGTTACATTGAGAAGGAAAAACAACAGCCTGCCAGAAAGCAGTTCCCTCATAAAGTGCTGCCACAAGTCACATGACTGGGGCAGCTGGGAAATTGACAAAATGGCTAGCCCCATGTCAGATTTCAAAACTGAATATAAAAAAATCTGTTTGCTCTTTTGAGAAATAGATTTCAGTGCAGAAGTCTACTGGAGCAGCACTATTAACGGATGTGTTTTGAAAAAAACATGTTTTCCCATGACAGAATCCCTTTAACTGCTGGGCAGGGAAACAATCATACTTATGAACAGCAGGGGGAGCCCCCACCTTACTTCCCAAGTGTGCAGAACTCAAGCAGATTTGTTTGTTTCCCTGTAGAGCAGTAGGCAAATGTGTACAGATTTGCATTGGATTTTATTTCTGCCTTTACTGTTTGAAACTCCAGCTGCAGGGACAAAGATCATGGAGCCAGATTTAAACAGATAAACTGGGATTCTATTTGGTGGATTATTTTGCTGCAGCCACTGGTTCTGCAGAGTTGGAGAAAGTTTGTATTAAACAATACAAAATCTATACCAATTCACATTAGATTATATGACAACACAGGACCCAGTGCAGTCTGTATATTCTGATTATTAACCAGTCTTGCTGCATCGGCTTCTGGCAGATATTATTTGACTTGTGCTGTTTTGATCATTTATGACAATCCTAAGAAGCCCAGATCACACTGAGCATGTGCACAGTCTTGGTCTTGCAAAGATGTATAACAAAGTTACAAGATGACAGCCCCCTGAGGCCAACTTTAAAAGCATAAATCATTTATTTGATTAGGCTTGTGGTGCAGTAGGTTCATGTTTATGCTTACCTCCCAACATTTTGGAAGGAAAAAGAGGGACAAAAAAATTTGGCGTGCTTATCACGGCAAATGGTTTAACCCCATAATTGCCATGTGTTCAGTTTACAAAACTTGGCAGGTTATGAAAGTTTGAAAACATTTCTCCTTATCTAAACTATTACAATTACTTATTTCTGAAAATTGTTACAAAGTATCTTATTTGCACCTGTTAGTTGTTCTGGGCTCTGTGCCAAAAGCCAATTACGTTAATAACTTTGTTTCTTTTTCTGGCTGTTCAGTGCAGAGAAAAGAGGGACTTTCCAGTACCAATGAGGGACTGCGGGTTGAGCTGTCAAAAGAGGGACTGTCCCTCCGAAAAAGGGACATTTGGGAGGTATGTTTATTATACGAAATACAGCATTTATAGCCTTGACTTTCTTTGTCAGGGAATTAATACACACACTTGAGCTCACTCTGCAGTTGCAAAGGGATCAGAAATGTAAAATAAAAGGGCCCAGTAAACACGTATGGTAGTATTCAGTGCAGTCTGTAGCAAACACCCTGAAAATCCTATACAAATATTGCAGTTTAAGAGGAGTTATTGTAATGCCCTGAGTGCAGCATAAGCAGATGTGTCCGTGTAGGAGGCCACTGTACTGTGCTCATACTCTACAGGAGTGTATGGGATGGAAGACATTGCTGGAAGGAAAAAGACTCACCCTGCTTGCGACTAACACATTCCTAGCTGCGTACATGGCACGTATAGAAGCACAAAATCCCTTAATTGGGATTTCAATGACAACACACAGCAGCACCGTCCATGATGAGTCCTCGGAGTCGCAGCTCTATGACGTCACCATCACAGTTGCCATGCTAGTTGATGGCACAGGCTGTCCTGTGAGGGCACAGAATGAGAGTGGCATTTTAGAAGCTATGATTCGCAATCTAACAATGGCCGCGCGTACCTTCTATACAATGTGAGGTCTTGCCTAAAAACAATTATTAACAGTCTTTAATAGGCTGACAGCGATTTGCGACGTCATGTAGTAACAGTGAGGGCCAGGGGGCGGAGCCGCTGTGGAGACTGAAGGGCGGGAAAACTAAATTAGGAGTGACGTCCGCAAAGTCGCTCGATAATCAATTGCTGACAGTTTTATCTAATAATACACAAACGTACCCAGAACACGTTGAATTTGTCGAATTATCCATCAACAGCTGTTTCTTCCTAACGCTTCGTATAGGGGGCACAGGGCCCACACCAAGATAATCTATTTTCCATTTTAGGACCTTTTGGTTAATTGGCACCGACTGACACAACTGGTTTCTGGTGAGTCCATAAGTTGCCGTGTTGGGGAGGGAAATAACATATTGTGTGGCGTGAAAACAGCATAAATTGTGTGGTGTGAAAACATCAGCAAAGCTTTTGCAATGCATGTCAATGTTTCAGCAGAAATGCTATAATAGTGTGTACCCCCCCCCCCCCCCCCCCCCCCAAAATAAAATACCAGCCTTCCTTAAAGGGATACTGTCATGGGAACATTTGAAATGCTTTAGATAATAGTGCTGCTTCAGCATAATTATGCACTTAAATCCATTTCTTAAAAGAGTAAACAGATTTTTTTTATATTTCATTTTGAAATCTAACATTTAAAAGTGTACATTTGACCCAATAAATTTATTTTATGAGTTGAAATATTAATTGGTTGGTAGGCAGCTGTCTCAGGTTATTGGAAGCTGTTGTTTTTACCACTGGCTATTTCAGTTATTTCTAATGAAGATGCATTTTTGGGAGATTTGTCTGCCACAGTTGGACATAATCAATCACCACTGCTGTAAGGGTAGGGACAGACAGGGAGATTCGGGGAGATTCTGTCGCCTGGTGTTTTTAGCAGGCGACAATCTCCCCGAATTTCCTTCTCCCTGTCTGCCGCTAGTATAAGTGATAAAGCGCCAGCGTCTGTGCACACGCTGCGCGGCGATTTCCGGAATCGCCCGTAGATACTTTGTGAGGAAACTTCGGGCGATTCCGGAAATCGCCGCGCAGCGTGTGCACAGGCGCTGGCGCTTTATCACTTATACTAGCGGCAGACAGGGAGAAGGAAATTCGGGGAGATTGTCGCCTGCTAAAAACGCCAGGCGACAGAATCTCCCCGAATCTCCCTGTCTGTCCCTACCCTAACAGGAATTAAAGTGGCTGTTTACCTTAAATTATTTTTTAGTATGAGATAGAGCGTGAGAGAGATAATTTGCAATTGGATTTAATTTTTTATTATTTGTGGTTCCTGAGTTGTTTAATTTTTTTTTCAGCAGCTCTCCAGTTAGCAATTTCCACAATCTCATTGCTAGGGTTCACATTACCCTAACAACCAGGCATTGATTTGAATAAGAGACTAGAATACGAATAGGAGAGGGACTGAATAAAAAGACGAGTGTGTAGACTTACAAAGCATTTGACCCCCATATGAAAGCTGGAAAGCGTTTTAAAAATAATATAAATAATTTTAAAACTAGAAAAAATAAATAATGACAACTACTTGAAAAGTTGCTTAAAATTAGCCATTGTATAACATATTAAAAGTTACCTTTAAAGGAAGGTGGTGAGATACTAAATCCAACTTCAGACACATGGATTATTACCATCATTGGCTGCTGAGCCTTTGTGCTGGTAGAGGTGAATCCAGTGCGTACTAAGGTATAGCATGTCTAGCTTAATTCTTTGTTTGATGTTTGTTCCCCTACATATGGGCATCTGAGTTCCAGCCTGCAGTATGCTAATATGGTGCTCTGCATTAAGTAAACAGAATAAAGTGTCATTCTGGTTCACTGCCATCAAGCAGACAACTCAGAGAAAACTTTCCTTTTGTTACAGATGCCCAAGAACAAAACAAGACATTAATTCAGTGGAAATAGATTCTGACCCTTTCCCCTCTGCATTTAGTGTTCCTGTGCATCAACATGGGCACGAGAACACAATCAAAAGCTTTTGCATTTGTTCGACATAGTATTTCGTCATTTAGGGGTATATTTATAAAGTGTTTTTTTTTTTTTGCAAGTAGCAAAAAGTGTAAGGGCTGGTGCAGACAGGTGAAGGGAGGATTGTTCCCCCCGAAACGTTGAATCTTTGGTGAAAATAAAAGGGGAATCCCCCCAACTGCAAGAGCATGTGTGTGCGGATCCGATTCTTCTTACATTGTTGTTTCTGGTGCAGACAGGGACATTAGGGGAGTTTCTGTCGCCTGGCGATTCTGCGAGGCGACAATCTCCCCGAACTGACTTCTCCCTGTCCGCCGCCTGTTTAAGTCAAAAAGCGCCAATGCACACGCGGCGATTTCCGGAATCGCACGAAGATGCTTCGTGAGGGAACTTCGGGGAGATTGTCGCCTCGCAGAAGAGGCGATTAATCGCCAGGCGTCAGAATCTCCCCGAATCTCCCTGTCTGCACCAGCCCTAAAAGTTTCCGTTGTAAAGCTTACATGTAAATTAGAAAGCTCTTGAGCAATGTGTTATCAAGTTGTATTTTTGTAGCTTTAATTTCCCTGTTTATCTCAAAAATAAATACCAATATGCTTTACGGTCAGTCCACACGAGGAGATTCGGGGCCCCCGCAACAAATCTCCTTTTCTTTGGGGCGACAGATCTCCCTGAACCGCTTCCCCCTGTCTTGCGCCGGCTAAAATGAAAATCGCCTCGTGAGGCAACTTCGGGCTATTTTGGAAAACGAAGCGCTGCATGTGAATTGCTGTAGGTGATTTTCATTTAAGCCGCAGCACGACAGGGGGAAGCGGTTCTGTGAGATTAGTGGCCCCAAAGAAGAGGCAATTTGAGGTGTGAACAGTACAGGGTTTTACAGACATGAACAATACTGGGGGAGATTACAGACATGAACTATACATGCCCCACTTCTGACAAGGGGCAGCACTGCTGAAATGATCCTCTATAGTGATGGGCGAATTTATTCGCCAGGGCCGAATTCGCGGCGAATTCCCGCGATTCGCGAATCACCTGCGAAATTCCGCCTGGCGAAAATTCGCCAAAAAACGAGTCGTTTTTTGACGCGACGCGTCGTTTTTTGACGCGACACGCGACGAAAACTACGCGATGCGCGTCAAAGTTGACGCAACGCGCGTCAAACGCGTCCCGCGACTCGTTTTGCAAATTTTTCGCCGATTCGCGAATTTCTCTAGAAATTCGCGAATTTTTTGGCGAAGAGAATCGCGGGAGATTCGCCCATCACTAATCCTCTACAATCAGTTTGAAAAGTTATTTTCCAGTTCTTTGTCAACCAAGTCAGAGGCATAAATGCAGCTCTTCATTACTGCTTGCCTGTCTGCAGACAGAGAAGTGTTGCACACATATATGATGTAACTAGAGGGTGAGGGAGGGGATATCTGACTCATGGGCGGGGCTAAGTGAATGCTGCTGAACTGAATGGACACTCCTACTTTCAGATTCTGAAAATGCTTGATCTGGAGAGCTGTTACAAATGAGTGATAAGTAAGTGTGTTTATAACACAAATCTGAGGCAGTTGGGTATAGATTTTATTGTAATAATTAATCTTGTATATTGGTGAGAAAAATGGTATGGTTTATATTTCATGACCGTTCTCCTTTAAATAAACCCAATAGGCTGGTTTTGCTTCCAATAAGGATTAATTATATCTTAGTTTGGATCAAGTACAAGGTACTGATTTATTATTACAGAGAGTCTATGGGAGATGTCCATTCTGTAATTCAGAACTTTCTGGATAATGGGTTTCCGTATAATGGATCCCATACCTGTACCTCGATTTTACACATCACCGTGTAAAAATACCACAAAATACTTACCACAGTGTTAGTTGCAATTTAGTGTAGCCTAATGCTACACCCTTATAATGAGCCATTAATGTTTCTATACTCTGTGTGTGCTTAACATATAATCAAACACATGTAAGTTTCTTAGAGACAACTCACCAGTCAGTCCCCCTTCGATCAAAAATGTATTTTTCATTTGTGTAATATATTTATTCCTGTATAATTAGTGATAGTATGATTTCTGTTGTAAAAATGTAGTATATCTGAAGGGGGGAAATATATATTTGCAACCTTCATGCTTTCATGCAGGTCATGTGCCTTTTAATTTATATAACACCCTTATGAGATACATGATTTGTGTGCATATTAGCTAACCATAATTGGCATTTTACTCAAGAGTTGTCCCAATGAGAAGTTTGCTAGACAAAAAGCATATGAATTGCCTGTAAGGTGGTGTAGGGCAAATAAATGAATGCCCAAATACTTGGATATATATTATAACATTAATTTTTGGGTCTGTTCTCTCACAGCGATTGTCAGGATTTTGACTCAAGACCACTTTGACATGTGAAATAATGTAGCTTTTATCATCATCTGGGTCCGTGGAGTGTGCATTTGATTTATGTTTGCCATTTTAAGGACCAATATTTATTCAGATATAGTCATTAGTAAAGGCATGGGACCTGTTATCCAGAATGCTTTTTTGGATAATAAGTCTTTTTGTAATTTGTATTATCTATCCTCTGAACATTAAATAAACCCAACAGGCTGGTTTTGTTTCCCGTAAAGATTAATTTTATCTTAGTTAGGATCAAGTACAAGCTACTGTTTTATTATGACAGAAAAAAAAAAAGATATTCATTTTTTGGGGGTAAAATGAAGTCTGTGGGAGACAGCCTTTTGTTATTTCTGAGCTTTCTGGATAACGGATCCAATATCTGTACCAAAAATATCTAGGACAGCTTGGATAGCAATTCTCACCATATTGGTGCATCAGACTGTGCACCCCAAGCACTGCTCCAACCCCATCAGTTTGTGACATGGTATATTCTATAAGAGCAGTTGTCTCTATTAGGGATGCACTGAATCCGAACCCCCGAATCCTTCAAAAAAAGATTTGGCTGAATCCGAACCCTAATTTGTATATGCAAATATAAGCCCCAATAAGCCTACTAGTGCTTGGGTTTGCTTTCTCACCATGACTCACTGGGGGCAAACTGGTCATTGGTGCTATAAATAGAATAATAGTTTCTGTTACTATTCCGGGGGAAATTATCAAGAAAGAATACAGAAAAAAGCTTTGAGTGTTCAAACTATGGCATCCATACAGCAGCTTAGCAATATAACAGTTTGAAAAGTGGGGCAGCCCTGCTCTACAATATAAACATTTGTAAAGCAACAAGCGTCCATTACAACCATTACTAGGCATTTCATTCTATAACGTAAAGACTCGAGAGCAGAAAATGTTCGCAGGAGTGTTGTTTATTAAACATTTAATATATTCAGAAATTTCCAGAAAAAAGGAAAAAAGAAACGGTTTGAGTGCAAAAAATAAATATAAAATTTATTAAAACACCCACAATATTTTAGTTATCAGGAATAATACAATTCACAAACAAGGTGTTTGTGAAAATCATAATTAAAAACAATGGGGAAAAAAAGATTCATACTTGGAATTTGTAGGCATCCTACAAAATAATAATAATAAAAAAAAATATCGGTACACAGGAATGGGGGGAGAAAATGAAGTGTGGAAAAAAAAAAGTACAAAAACATGGAAAATTATACAAAATAAAATTATCAGCATCAATTTACTGTACTAGTCATATCTGCAGTTTAATACACATTAATCCTACTTGCCTTCGGAACATTGTAAAATCTATCATTCATCTGATCAACCCCAAAATAAAATGAATTTTCAAGTAACCACAGTCACAAGTTAAGATATATTCAAGTGTGGCTTCCAAGTTTACCTCCATTGGAGAACCTTGTAACCAGTGAATTTAAAGACAATGAAATCAAATACATCAACATCTATTTGCTACCTAACTATACTGCATTTATTTATGCCACAAAACCAACCTGTTTTGCCATAGTCCTTTTTTTTTTTTTTTTTTTAATAATTTCCAACGCTGGTGGAACAATGCATTTGTTGCACCACTCCCAACAAGCACAGAGAAGATTTAAAATACATAAAATGAACAAGCCATACCTAAAATGTACATTTTTATCCTGTGTTTGACACAGTGCGTACAAAGAAATTCAATTTTTTTTAATAATGGATTTTGAGAAATATCCCTGATTATGTAATATGGTGCATGGTCTGTTTGAATTATCCCTGATAACAACAAAAAAATATATAAATATATATCTATGCTGAGTGTTAAGCTTTACAGCCTACCAAAAACTATTTCTGGGGAAAGATCTTCTGCATCGAACATCTCTAAAACACAATATTCTTGGGCTGACTTTAGAATATTTTGGTAGCGAGACTGAACCAGCATGTTCACTTCTCACAAATTCATAATTTTACACCACAAAAATATATATATCTAGGCATCTTTACTACTTTGCGGCATTCTCTCCCATAATAGGAAAATCTTTATTGGTGTTATCTGCCTGTATCAACGTCATTCATAGCTAACAATAATGTAAAATATATATATTTATATATATATTCTTAGTGCAAGATTGGATGTTCTAACAAGAAAGACATTTTCTAAATCTCTCATGATTTTGATGGCTCTTTATGATAAATTTTGCTTCCCAAAAAATGTCATCACTTTATCACTAAGGGAAAACGTGCCTCACTCCAAGGCAAGTTTTATATTCCCTTTATTTTACAATAAACATCCACTTCTACATATTGGCATAGATAATTGTGCATGGGAGGTTTTATTTAGCTACATCTAAAATATGATTATTTCTATAAATGATGATGCTGTATATGCATTCTAGAAAGGCAAATTTACAGGTTTTCAATAAATCATTTGATAGTTTGATTATATGGAACATGTTGAACTCCGAAAATAAGTGAATTTGAGGTATTTCAGGAAAAAGGATGTGTTGTAGCAATTTTTACAGGGCAAAATGATATTGTTTTTGTACAATTTTAAATAAATTATGCAAATCCAAATAAAGAAACATAGCACCAACACAAAAAAAAATCATACATGTTTTGGAAGTACATAGAGAAGATAGGGCAGAGTCTTTATATGAACCCAGCAGAGGAAGTATGGGTAAACTGTATTATTGTAGTCATTCATAGAGACGATGAAAATCTTGGATCAACAAAAAGTCAGTGACAGCACAGAGTGTTAGATACAAACACAGTTGGCTAAAGTACAAATTAGCTTAACAACCATTAAAGGAACAGTATTTTTTTTAGCCTTTTAAAGGAGAAGGAAAGGCTAGGAGAACTTGGGGGTGCCAAATGTTAGGCACCCCCAAGTGTTTGTATCGACTTACCTGTAACCCCGGGCCGGTGCTCTTATCGGCAGAAAACTGCACCGGCCCAAGCTTATACCAGTGAGCACCACGGAGCATTCTACCGCTGTCTTCCTCCTTCGCGCAGTAAAGCAAACTTTAACTTCAAAGTCAGCTATTTCATTCTAGTGTGCATGTGATTTCCCCGGGAAATTTGAAGAATGAAGAAGACGGAAGTGGATCGCTCCGTGATGCTCACTGGTATAACCCCGGGCCGGTGCAGTTTTCTGCCAATAGGAGCACCGGGCCAGGGTTACAGGTAAGTCAATACAATCACTTGGTAGTGCCTAATATTTCGCACCCCCAAGTGCATGAAGACTTGCCTTCTCCTTTAATAAAAGGGTTATTTTTAATTTGTTTTGTTCAGCCATGGAATCCAATATATAGCACAGAGATATAGCTTTGTCAGTGGATAAGGCCTTGTGTTCTTTACACTTTAGCTTGACTTTTAATCAAAATAATACAGAGGACTCCCCACCAATCTACAAATATATAGATATAAACTCTTGCACTCTGAGCCAGCCTCAATGATCATGTGGGTGCAGGGTCAACTATCAAATCAAAGTTCCAAAGGACCTGCACTCAACTTTCTGTGAAATATTTAATTTCTATTTGTACTTGTGCATCTAACGTTTCGGCCCAATCAAGGATCGAATTTCACGGAAATTGGAGTGTGGGTCCTTTGTTTATATACCCTGATCTAAAAATCAAATCTAAATTGCAACATGAGACAGAGTTCTAAGTAATCCTGAGCTAAAAGAAACACAAGGACCAGAGTCAATTGTGTGCATGAGCCCTAACTTAAATTTGATGCACACAGGAGTGCACACATATTTGGGAATAGCAAAGCCACTTAAAACAAAAAAATACTGTCACTTTAAATCATAATCACAGTATATTAGGACAGAAGACACCTTAACTTATGTATCTATAATTCATTTTTGTAACCAGTAAAACAGCTGCAGTTCCAAAGGCCTGTTTACTATACCAAAATCCATAAAGTCTACATGGAAAGGCCATAAATGCACCTGCTATGTTTGGTCACCAGTCTGAAGCTGGTAGAGAATTCATAGATGGAACTGGTTCTGAAAATCCTAACCACATTGCATAGACCCCGTGATTGGCAGTACAGGGATTATAATTTTCTAATACCCCATTGTAAGTTATACAGTATGTTGTCAGTAGCACCGTGCACAGACGTTACAATGATAAAGCACCAAATGCACTAAAATGAATTTCTCACAGCAACTGGCACCTTCCTGCTTGCTTGCTTCCCCTGGTCACTTTCTCCTTATCACAGTGACCCAATAATAGGACAATGCCCCTTTATATGGGGCAGCTGCTATACTTAAGTTGATCTTAGGTACTATTCCACTCATTTTATGTGGCAAACCCTGCAGTCTGAGCCTTCTGCTCTCAATATAGCAGGAACTCATGCATTAGAACTGATTGCAACGTAAGGCATTAAAACATTGTAACCACTTACCATTTTTGGGCACAGTTTGTCAATAAAGCACCAAAGAGCATCATTACAATCTAAATTTTGTTTCAGTACTTAGCACATGGGGAAGGCCACTGTCACTGCAAGGGTAATACATATTTTGGAAACCACATGTACATATGCTATCTTAGAATGATTAAAGAACAAGGAATCGCATTTATAGTAATTATAGCTGTAAATCATGCCCATATTTTTCAACTCAGAACAAGGTTAGCAAATGCTGAACTCTTCAGCTACTGCAGAGAATGCTGGAAGTTGAGGTTATCATCATAGCACCAAAGATTTAAAGCACAGATTTTATCTAGGCTCACAAATAAAGTCGTTGTTTATATCACAACAATATGCAAACAGAAGGGGAGATGTGAACCCCATACTCACATGGCCTAAAGTCCAGTTATTTTATGGGTTTGCTTTGGCTCTTAGGTTCAACTAATTTGCACAGATTTTTTCTCACTTGTTCAATTTAGGGTCAGGGGCAGATTAAGGGAGAGTAGCTGCCCCAGCGACAAATCTCTTCTTCGGGGGGACAATCTCCCTAACTGTAAATTTTCCAAAGTTGCCTCACTAGGAAACGTTGGGTGACTTCGGAAAACAAAGTGCCACGAGTGCCATCCCGCTGGTGACTTTTCATTCAAGCCGGCAGGAGAGCAGGCGGAGGCAGATCAGGGAGATTGCCACCCCGAAGAAGAGGCTATTAGTCGCAGCCGACTAAATCTGCCTGTGTGCCATGTTCCCCCACCCTAAATTTCAACAGATTTCGTGATATCCAAGCTAGCACCTATTACATGGGCTTGGCACAATGTTTAATGTTTTCGAGCCAAAAATGAATTATTTTGTTTTTTCACAAACAAATTCTGTATGCAATAAAACACAGTGGTCTTGAGCCCTTAAAGAAATGTTTTGCTTTTTGACATGCAAACCATGGTGGTCTGAATACATGTTTATTTTGATATTGGGAAGGAAATTTAATAGCAGAATAACAATTACTTTCACCCTTAATAAATACACTTCAAATTCATAAGCAGAAGCTAAATATTGAAGTACACAGTCTACAATAGAAAAAGAACTGGCTTCAACAATGCACAAGGACTTCGCAGAATAAGCTATACGTTTCAATGGAAAGTGTATGAAAAATTTACAGCCCTAATGAGCATATAGTGGGAAGCCAAATCCAATCCAAAATAGCCTTTACAATATCTTGTTTTAAACAGCAGATAAGAAATAGCCAGTCATTTTCTTCAGCTCCCTTTCTGTCTGTAAATATATGTTGCAGTAGAGATGGACAATGGGAGAATAATCTTGGTTTAAAAAAAAAATAAAAAAATTCTCGCTCCTACAAACCTTTACGGGAAAAATACTCAGGACAGACACAAATAACTAGGCTCACATACTACAAGACATGATAAAATGGGGCTGAATAAGACAATTTTGTTTCATAGAAAAAAACGATAGTACATTAATTACAAAATACACCATTCTAGACGTTGATCCAGCTGCGGAGCTATGCATAGATCATGGTGCGAGACATGCACATTCGAACCCTTTTCACTGCCAGATTCTCTCTTCGGGCCCTTCCTGGCTGCTGAAGGGTTAAGCAAAGGATTCTGAGGTAGGCTAGATGTAGTGTAAAACAAGATTTCAAACATTTCCACAATATTTAAAATGTCTTCTTCCAAAAATACATCTGGATACATACAGACCCTATCTCCCTTTTACCCACCATCTGTTAAATCACAGTTACCGTTTTGTATAATTCTAGGCAACGATTAAAAAATTAAAACCTGATTAAAGAACTTGTCTGAGGTTTGTGGACTTAAGCACCAGTATTTTTATTTATCAAAAACACAGGGGAATAGACCTTTTTGCAGGGACATACATCTTTTTAGGTGTAATTCAGGACCAGTTGGCAGACCCGGTTTAGTATCTAGGTTCTCTCTGATATTCTCCACATGGCTAATTATTAAGGCTTTGAACCTCCTTCATTGATATTTAAAACATTCCTTTAAGGCATGTCATAAGGAGAAAGAGGTAGGCATTGGTTCTATAGACTCCATGCTGCAATGTTAATACCTGCGTTACTCTCTTGACTCCTATGCATCAAATTATATTTCATATAAGGTGATTATATGGTGACATGAATAGACATATTCAATATATTATTTCCTGTGATAAACTGCTGAGCACATCAGGATTATTTCTAAAGCTGCAATTTCATACAAAATCATTCCATTCTGAGCTTTTTTTTTTTTTTTTAGGAACAACACCTTTTGCCCCCATAGCACCACTTTATAAATAAACCTAAGTGAATCTCAGTAAAACAGACACACATTGGTAACTGTGCACTAACTACAATACTGGGTAGCAACCTTACAGGTCAAAAATACATCCCCCCCTCATTTATTTATTTTTTTTACAAACTAGCTTTCATTTATTTGGGTTGAACTACTGACACTAGATAAATAATTTAGTAGTTAAAACACCACTATTATTTTCACAAAAGCAATCTCCGAGAAGGGTGAAAGGAAAGTTTAGCAGAGCAAATATAAAAAATAAGCTATCACTATTATCTTTTTACTTTCTAAAACATCAATAATATTTACAAGACGAAGTTCATGTTCCAGCACCCTTTGGCTAGCAGGCCAGGATATTTGTTCAGTCTGTGAATAGTAGCAAGACTTGACATTAAGAGGCCATTATACAGAGGAGCACCATAAAGACTCCGAAGGGTAATGTTGTCAATGGGAAGTACGTGGCTTATTGTAAGCAGATGCAACAATTACAAGGACAAGGCCTTCTGGAGTTTCAAGACACATCAGCTAGGTATATGAAGCCAATTCTCAAAAGTAACTGAGGTCTAACAGCCCCTGTGATCTGTAAGCCACCTAAGAACATTGTAATTTGCTTACTCAATACATGTTCTTAAGCAATTGTGGATGGTTTGTCCATTCCAGAAAGGCGCAGTTCTATGATACAAATGACATCAAATTTAGACCCCAATAAAAATGCATTCATTTATACACTTTTACATTTAGGGGCACATTTACTAAGGGTCGAATTTTTAAAATTCGAATTTTGAAGTAATTTTGGGCTTCTTTGACTATTGAATATCTCAAAATTCGATTCCAATTGAAAAAATTCGAATTTCGAAGTACTATTTAAAAAAAATCTAATTCGACCAATCGCCACCTTAAACCTGCCAAATTGCCATTTTAGTTTTGAAAATCAAATTTTTTTTGAAAATTGTTCGAATCTTATGATTCAAACGATGCGATCGAACGATTAAAATTTGATCGTAAATGGACCTATTCAATCGAAAACCACCAAAAAAAAATTTAGTGGCTTCTCCCAAAATACAGGACTCTTTATAAAAAATAACATTACTCATGCTATAACCACCCTTAAAACATATTATGAAATCCTTGCATTAAAGGAGATGCCTGGTTCTCTGGCAAACATGCTACATGGGCAAGAGTCTGGAAGAACTGACCTGTGCTACACAAGGGTATGGATTCAATCTGTAGGATAATCTGTTATTTAGGTCAAAAACAGCAGAATATGACTGACGGTCTGAATACTGAAGTTTGACTACATCAAGAATGATCATGGCTCTTTAGAAATAGTCTCATAAAACTCCTGTTATAATGGCCCAAATTTGAGTAATACTTGACAGTAGAGTAAATGACTATCATGACTTGATCTTTAACTCACCCTGTCTACTGTATAAGTCTTCTGACTGTCTTTATCATTCAGCAATGTGGTAAAGTCTGTTTATGGTGTGATTTAGGCTTCATTCTTCTATGATACTAACTCTTGCTCTAGCCAGTATGCGGGCAACTTTTCCCTATTTTACAAAAACTAAGAAATGCCAAAAAATATTATAAATGCAGATATAGTAATTGGTAGGACGGCCACACACTGCGTTAAATATTCTACCGCTATATACATTCTCCCATTATCTATTCCAATTGTTTGCAGCAGGATAAAAAGTGCTTTAAAATAAAATTATAAAACCGAAAAATAAGCTATTTACAAATTGACGGTTTCAAATATTTGGACAGCATGGAATCCGTTTCCATGCGTCTTGTTTAAAATCTAAAATGAAGTGTAAAATTCCTAGACACAAAACTGGCTCCTTTTTACCTAGAGATTTACATTCAGTGATATTAACCCCTCCGCAGCTGGAGTGATTAACAATGTTGATGTGAAAAAAAAAGTTTTCTTTTTAAAGTCTATTTAAGTTCACCCCTATACCCTACTACTACTACCGAGGCACAACCAGACACTCATTTTGTGAATGCTGCTAAAATGTAAATATTTTGCCCATGGACAAAAGTTTCTTGTTTTCCTTCTTAAATATCTTGTGTTGTAATGTAATCCCACATACAGCACCACTGTTTTGCCATAATGGTTATGATTCAAAAAGTATTACCCCTCCCAACACCAATGCCCTATACACTCACCCCAAAAGTTGGGAGTAGGATGGCTTAGTGGACTCAAAGATCACAATCACTCTAAATTAAAAGAAAGTCGGGGCATATGGAGGAAAATATTTGGTCTGTGTGGCATTTCCATTGATATAAATGATACAAAGAATGCCCATATTCTGCCAGCACCATTATAAACCAATAATCAAATTCCCAACAGCAATAGATATTCACAGTTCTCATTTGATGGACGATACAGTAACCCTTTTTTTCATGTCATTCCATTTTAAAACTTTTTTTTTTTAATCTTCTGCAAAAAGACGGGCCATAATACAGATGCTAGCGGTGGCATAAACTTGTGGATTCAGGATTTCATTTAATTTGATCTAAAAAAAACCCAGCACGAATCTGATATTATACCTATTATAAAACAAGAGTATTACAAATAAATTAGGAATCTTCTTAAAATCACAGAAATTATTGCTTTAAATCAGGGTATCTGAACGTTACCACATCGTTTTCGGAAAACATCTGTATTTTTTCTGTTGTAGGTTGCAGATTTGCAACCATTTAAAAATTAAAAATTTAAAAAGAGGTCAAAACATACTTTTGCAATAATAATTGGTGAACTGGAAAGTACATTATCATTTCAAAAGGGATACTGTATCTAGCCTGCTGCCAAAAATACAAGTGATAGTTTAGCAAAGTTTCGAGAATTACATTTGAGGTTCCTTTTTGGTGAATAATTATTTTTTGTTTAGCTTAAAATAAATTGCTCAAGTTAGAAAATCTGCACCATCATTATTTTAAAACATTGAATAAATAAATGTTCAAATGCAATTAAAAATGGGGGAGCTTGTGTCATAAAAGGATGCTGCGATTTTTTTTCTTCTGTTTTGTTCCTGTCATCTGGTGTAAAACATGTTTAAAAAAAAAACTGAAATATAAATCTTTTTAAGATTAATGAAAAAAAAAATGATACAGTAAAAGTTCTCTTGCTGAGAGGTCCTGGGAGGTGTGCACATGGTCGGGATTTCCCGGCAGCACACAAGTGAAAAGCACCATAAAGTAGCACCATGTATTACAGTGCTGTGGATTAGCTGAGGTACAATTGCCACAAGAGTAGCTATTTTAATCTCATATAAAGCGACTGTATGGTCCCGTAACCTTGGTATAGGCATAGGAGAAT